>JBCJKH010002990.1:7648-34772 GCA_039877255.1 Loriculus beryllinus | reverse complement strand
CTACGAGTACCAACGTCAGCTCCTGTGACTGAGTGGCATGGTCCTTCCTAACATTCACGCGAGACAGAGGTAGTCTACATGCTGAAGTGTGCTCTATTCAGAGGCATTACCATGTTGGCCTGGACTCTCTTGCCATTCCGGGATCCCCTCTCATAGATGTACTCGCCAGCTTGGTTAGATCCCACAAAGCTGATTGCTCTGATATCCGGATGGTCACAAATGAAATTCACAGCTTCAAATAGGAAATAATACATTATAACTGTGGTGCACAAATGCTTCCCTCCATTCCCATCCCCACAGTGCTAAATCTATGTATCTTTCTTCTTCTCAGAATTCCGTATTTCTTACACCCGCGTTCCCCCTACTGCCTATTTAATGCCTCTTTCCATTAATTTCTCAGCATGTGTACTCCTGCCCCTGTCCTCATACACTAGGCTCTCTGCCATCTCTTCATGGTTTGAGCATCTCCCAAGGTGCCTGAGTGATGCCAAAGCAAAGTAACTGTTGTCTGTTTGTACCCTCATGTTCTGAAGTTACCTGTGCTGTCAAAAATACCATCTTATGAGGCAAGAATACTGGCATCCATTGCATATTTAGTGAGGCATTAAATTTTAGATTAGGCTTCCTTGTGAAACCAGGATGATTTATCTATACATTTCAGTTGGAGCTTCGGTTGCTAAATACCATTGAGCACTTAACATTCTTTGGGAACTCTGATCCCAGCCCCCAAAATTTTGTCCACTATATATATCTCCTGAAGATTTGGTACAAGATGGCAGAGAATCTGCTAGTCACCTCCCTTCACCTCCATCAAGGCTGAAGCATTTGTTCAAACCTATCCAACAGCTTCAGTATCAAATTCTCCAAATGGTACCTCCATTGATCACACACCACAACACTTACACACTCCAGCCATCTCCCAAGAAGGGCTATTATTACCTTCATGTTGTCCATGGATGATATTTAGGGTCCCATCAGGGGCACCAGCATCCTGAAATAGCTTGGCAAGGAACATGAGTGCTCCTGGCACACGCTCAGATGGTTTCATCAAGAAGGTGTTTCCACAAACCATGGCCATAGGGAACATCCAAAGAGGAATCATGGCTGGGAAATTGAATGGTGCGATTCCAGCACACACACCCAGAGGCAGGCGGTAGGTATAAGTGTCCATGTCTTTAGTGATGGAGGTCATGGTCTCTCCCAGTATGAGGGATGTCACACTGCAAGCATGTTCAACCACCTCTGCAGCAGAAAGGGCAATATGCCACTAGATGATCTGTTACCCATTAGTCCCCAAACTCCCTTCTTACCACTGCCTTGATCCAAGTTTTTTTTTCCAGCCTCTTTCCCACAACTTAAAACTCATTGTGCTCTTCTAATCCCTTTGCTCTGCAAGCACAGTGAGCTCACTATAAAAGGATTATCTCTCATATGTCAATGTGATAGGTACAAAGACATATAGCCCCAGTAAAAGCAGGACAGGTACAGTATTTCTGTACCATATGTTATGAAACCTTAGTCATCTGAGTACAAGTGAGAAGTTCTTAACCCTTTAGAGCAATCTGTAGTCACTCTTACAAAAAGGAAGGAACTAATAACTTGGAAGTGATTTTAGGAAACTGAGGAAACTTTTCAGGCTAGAGTTACAATTGCCCCTTTTCTTTCAGTAAAAGGCTATGAAGGGAGCTACATGTACAGAATCCCAGAGCAATGAGTTGCTCGGAAGGCCTCCTTCCCTTCCTACAGGTTCTCAAAGGCCCTTTTTTAACAGGAGCAGCCAGCAGCTTACGGAGGCCTCGGAACACATCTCCCTCAGCATCAGCCAGGGTCTTCCCTTGTTCAAAGGTGATGAGTTTTGATATTTCTTTCTGAAAATGGAAATCAGAAAGTTTATGAATGTTAGAAGAGTGCCTGCCCATGAAACAGGGTGCAGGGATAAGACAATTTAAGAGTTAAAGATCACAATGAACAGACTGAGGAGAACCCGGAAGAGCCACACTGACTGATTTGCTCTTTATAGACAAGGAGCCAATAAACCACACACATGACAAAAAAAAAAAAAAAGAGGGTTGGCCTGTACTCCACAGCTTTCAGATGTCACACCACAGACACACTGGAAATGCAGTCAGGGAAACCCAAAGACATATAACATACTTCTCCCACTTCTTTACCAGTTGGCACACTCTCCATCAAGGCTGGAAGTTTGTTCCTCTTGGGGTCTTCCGGTAAAGGGAGGAATGCAGAATAATATTCCCTGAGAAGCACTGCCTCTCTGTCCCCATTTGATGGAGAGTGCTTTGCTACACCTCTTAATGCCAGTGTCTCAGTTGGCTTCTCAACTGTGGCAACAACACCTCATGAAGATCTACATAAACCCCAAGTCACCCAATTCCTAAAGTCAACTGCAACACATTCAGCAACAGCCATCACACAAAGCCATGCTGTCTCACCAGATTGTCCTTGATGAGTTGTTGATAACGCAAGAAGATTTGCTGGCGACTCAGAACAGAAGTTTCTGACCAGTTCCAAAATGCCTTTTTGCAAGAAGCCACAGCTGCCTCCATCTCACTGGGTGTGGCTTTTGGTACACGGCTAACCACTTCATTTGTGGCCTGAAGGAAAAATCAAACTGCAGCAAACCTCAAGTTTTCCACCTGTTCTTGCCAACCAGTCAACAGTCCTTTCACACCACCTGCCTTATTTCCTTGTTCTAAAAGGATCTGAGGGGAGAGCACAAAAGAGACTCCTTCCTTGGTGCACGCAAAAGGCCTGGGCAAAAATTGGAAGAGTTCCGAAAACCTGCACTCTACACATCTCAAATTTGGGACCCAGAAAGCTGCAAATGCAATACCAACTTTCAAGCTGGGAGTTGAAGTGACTTCTCTATTTGGAAGCTTCCTGGAAGTCTGGACTTCTGTGGACTGCGGTCTTTTCCTTCTGCATCATTTTGGCTCATCTGCTGTCCCTCTTGAACATTAAAAGAGGAAAAGCCCCTTATGAAAAAGCAGTATCTGACTGTGCACTGGCACTGATGTTAGTTTACCTAGACCACTAGGCCAAAGTAAGATTTTTACCAGCAATCTTAGTTCTACAGTATTTTAACTTTAAAAGCTTGTCTTTGCTAGTTTAACTTCCTTGTAATGCACTCTTCAAAATTAAGTCTGCTTTGACATGACAAAAAAAAAAGAGACATCACTAAGAGAGAAAGTACTCAAAATGAAAGAAAATTAAACAAGAACAGTGGTTGCCACATATAGACCAAATGAGCTTCATAAACACAGCTCACTACTCTGATCACCTCCACACAGCAAACCAAAATAGGGCTTTAGAGAGAAAAGTTTTAGAAATCACTGTCTAAGTGCTTACTAGGGGGGTCAGAAAGGTAGGTGTTATGAGTGCACCCTTGTCTTTGGTGGAGGACTCTGACAAGTACAAGTGCTACTAGTCTAAGTAAGATTATTTTGCACTGCATAGCATCTAACCTATAGATTCACACCAAGTATTGTGTCTCACAGTTAGAAACTCTCTGAAAGGAGAGGAGCTTCAGCTGTCAACGTTTTTTACCTTGGTCTGAGAGTGAAATCAGTCTCTATCAGGACTCAGCTGGCACCAAATCACACCTGGTTGATTTCACATACAGGGTGAAAGAAACCCTTCACAAATTTGACATACTGATCACAGAGCCTGTCTATGAGCAAAAAAACCCATAAGTGGAGTTTAAGCTTGCTTTCCAGAGATCAGGGATTTACTACACAGGGGAGATAAAGGAGGTCATCACTTTCCTAAGACTGACATTTCAAGTGAAATGGAAATTAAGAAGCAATTACACAGTGTAAAATCCATCTTAAGCTCCAAGTATAAACCTTTCTCACAAAACGTACATACTTTCAGCTTTTGCCAAATGCTTGAACAGAGGCACAGACCTTGCTGCACAGTGATCACTAATATATAAGCTGAGACCATTTCACTTACCGGGTTATGGATATCAATCCATTCAGTAGTTCTGGACTCAACAAACTTCCCATCAATGAAGAGTTTGGTTGTTGGCTGTGGGGGACAAAATACTGGACAGTAAGTGTTCTTCATCTCAAAGTGCCTAAACACCAGTGTGCCTTCATCATTTACCACTATACTGCCTGCCAGAGTCTAGATCCGGTATTTACAGCAAGACTCAGCGAACTGCTTGGGCTGAAATTTTTCATGCTCTCTGCCCCATTTTTTTCCTCACTTCACACCAAAACGGCCAAAATTATCTCCATAAAAAGTTATAGAAAAAATATATTGCTATGCTTATGTTCAGAACTATTTCAATCTACTTAATCACCTATTTACTAAGTTAGAAAACTGAAAAAACCTGCAATAAGTGGTCAGAAGAAACCTCATGAGAATTCCATGTACCCAGTGCACACTGTCCTATGAGTTTCCTTTCCACCAAGCCACTAACTAGGTTCATCTCTCCAGCTAATAGCTACAGGCATAAAATAGGACTTTCCCTGCTCCCCACTTGGTCCTGCAACTGAGAACAAAGAAACCTGTGTCTGCAGGTTTCACACTGACTCTCTGGGCAGGCAGCACAGAAAACAAAACTTTCAAACTCAGATGCAGAGAAGAGAAGATGAACATTTGGAAGAAGGAATTCTGGTAAATGTAGAACAGAAGGAAAAGCAGAGGTAGAAGCTGTAACTAGTGCTGGATAGGCAACAGAACAGTATAATGCAGGAAAACAGATTGGGACTGTATAAATGAAGAAACCAGAAACTCGGAGTTGATATTGGGAGGTAAGGAGAGAACTAGGAGAAAGCAAAAACCAGTTAGTTAATCATGTCACAGAACAGTGGCTTGGGGAGAATGTATAAGAGGAAAGGGAAAGAGATCTGCTGCATGAAGAATAAAAATGGGATAGATCAACAGAACTGGGATATAAACCCAAACATATCAAGAAAATCTGTGAAGAAATTAGGATGTGGAATTATGAGAGGGAGATGAGGATCAGGATGCTGTCCAAGGTGTAGTGAAGGGAAAGAGATCAGAGAAAGAATCAGGAATATAAATGGTGTTGACTGAACAAACAATGATAGTGAAAAGTGGGTGAGAGTGAAAAAAGTGAACAGCAATGAGAGCTGGACAAGCAGAGAAAGCTAGAATGAGAAGTACAAAGTAAAGCTGTTAATAGATAAGCAAGACCTAATGATTTAGGATGTAAGACCAGGAGTGAATCAAGAATAAAAAGTTGCAGATAATTACGTAGCTGGAGTTACACTTGAGAAAGAGAAAACACAACCCCTCTAGAACCTGGAAGGAAGTGCAGGAAACCTGAGTCCCTTGACTGAGTTTCCTGACTGTCAGAAGAGGTCTCTTCAGTGGACCTACAAGCTCCAGTTATTTGTGACCACGTGGACTTCAGTGCAGTGGAATTTAAGGATATATTTGTTTCCAAATTGCTTTAAAGCGGCATCTAGAAAATCGCACATACAATGAAAAAATATTTTAAGTGAGCCAGCAAATGCTGAATTAAGAGTGATCACACTTTTTCCGCAAGGTCACCACCTTTTTCCTGTACAGAATGAGCCTAATATGCTTACTACAAGGACTGTAGCAAAGCAAACGTTTTGGAGAATCATGATTTAGCTGTTCAGAACCTAGAGAGTGTACAGCCATGGATACTGGAAGAAAAATGGCACTATAACAGTTAAAGTTCTTCGATATTGCCTAAACAAAACCAGATTCTCTCCCTGCCACAAATGGATGATATGACACCCATCCACAGCTCAATACCACCTTTTTTCACATATTATCATTAGTCATATATTCTACATTAATTTTTACGAACCTTATTGTAGGAATATTACACATAGTAAAAGCAATCTAAAACTCGGAAAAAACCCGGCATGCTACTTAAGGAACATGGAGAGAACACTGAGTTAACATACCGCCCTTAGGGGTATACCCGCTGGGCCAGGCAGGCCTCGATCGCTACACGGAGTAACGCGGGGTGATTCCCTGGACGGCTACACCGGGACCCGCTGGTGGAGCGGCCCGAGCCGGCGCTGCTCAGCTCCGGAGCCAAACAAATCTGACATTGAACTGCTTCCTCACGCTCCCGCTGAGCGCGGGTCTCCGTGTCCGGTGCACGGGCAGCCCCGAATGTTTGCTCCAGACACACCGACCGGGAGCCTCAGGGAAGGGAGCTGGGCTGGGCTGGGCTGCCCCACACTACCTCACGACGGAGACCCCCTACGGGCCCCGCAGTCTCCCCCGCCCTCCAGCTCCGCTCCGCGGGACGGGCACTCACCACCGACGTCGAGGAGAAGGAGGCAGCGGCTGTGGTAATCCAAGGGGCACCGGGTCTCCGCGGCAGCTGGACGGGAGATGAAGCACAGAGCAGCCCGGTTGATCAGGGATCCCGACCGTCTCGAACCCCCCCGCCCTGCTCACGCGTCCGTCTAAGCACCCACCCCCCGCCATCGGCGGCTTCCCGCTCGGGACCGCCCCACCGACCGGGACAGTTGGGCCGCGACCCCCCTCCGCCACCCACTCCTTTCCCCTCCCTGTCCCTTCCTGCCACGCCGAGCCGGAGCCGTGCCTGTGCCCGTGGCCTCACCCTCAGCGCCACCCGCCGCCGCCCGCCCCAAGCACCGCGCGCCACCGCCGCAGCCACCGCCATCCCGGCCGAGGGTCGCTGCACCGCGCACCCCCACCCCGACGGCGCCTTTCGCCCCGCCCCCGCCCTCCCGAGGCCCCGCCCCCGCGCGCTCATTGGCCCCCCGAGCCCCGGCCTCTGCCGCCGCGGCACCCCCTCCGGCGGGGCTCTCGAGGCGCGCAGCCAATCGCCGTCAGCGAGCCGGTGGCCCCGCCCCCCTCCTGCACGCCCCCCGTGTCGGGCCGTGGATTGGCCGAGAGAGCTAAGCCGCCCGCCGACCGCCGGGGCCCCGATTGGCCGAGCACCGCCCCCGGGCACGCCTCCCGGCGGTGGCGGCGGGAGCGACACGTGGGGTGGTGGGTGTGGTTTGTTGTCGCGCTCTTCCCTCGGGCTCTGCTGCGAGGGCGGGGTCACGTGGGGGGGCGGGGGAACGGGGTCGCGTCACGTGAGGCGGGCGAGATGGCGGCTCCCACGGACGGTAAGGCGGGCAGGGGTGTCGGTGTTGTTCCGGTGGCGGGGTTTGCGCTGTGCTTTATCCCTTCTGTGTTGCAGGCGCTGATCTGGAGGCCTCGCTTCTGAGCTTCGAGAAGCTGGACCGCGCCTCCCCGGACCTGTGGCCAGAGCAGTGTAAGTCTGCCGGGCCCACGGCTGGCTGCCTGACGGCTAAGGGGCGGGAGGGGAGGGGAGAGGAGGGGAGGGGAGACCCGGCCGGGCCCGGCTCTTCTTCGGGTGGCTGTGCGGTGCGGACTTGGGCCCTCAGAGGCCGGGCGGGTGCGGGACGCTGCCGCCAGAGACGTTCACCCATCGCTTCCCTTCATTTTGTTTTGGCAGTGCCCGGGGTTGCCGAATTCGCTGCCTCCTTCAAAAGCGTAAGTGATCGATCGCCGCTTTGCCTGTCGCATTTCCCTCTTCCCGTCTGATTGAAGCTCCGCTGTTTCCTCTTGCGGGCTGCAAATTTTTGTTCTATGAAGTGTATCTCGAGTATAGCGTCAGTATGTGCTAGCTTAATCCTTGTGTGTTGAATATCTCTTTTGTGTTCTTTCAATACCTTGTGCAGCTGTGATTGAGAATTGCATCTCGGAAGACATAAAAGGTTTTAAACTTTAGGAAATCCTTCTTGCTTTCACCCCCACCCCTCCCCCTCCTTTTTTTTTCCTTCCTTGCAGTGCCCAAAGGGGGCCTACAAGGAAGCTGCGGTGGGAACTTTTACCAGGCTATGTAGTGACAGGACAAGGAGGAACTGTTTTAAACTGAAAGTAAGTTTAGACAGGATATGAGGAAGAAGTTCTTTACTGAGAGTGTACTGGGGCACTGGCACAGGTTGCCCAAAGATGCTGTGGCTGCCCCATTCCTGGAAGGGTTCAAGGCCAGGTTGGAGAGAGCTTTGTGCAACCTGGGCTAGTGGAACGTGCTCCTGCCTGTAGCAGGGGGGATGAAACTAAATGAGCTTTAAGGTCCCTTCCAGGCCATACCGTTCTATGATTCTGTGTTACAATTTTCATATTGGTTTTGGCTTCTGGGTGATAGTGTGCTTTTTTTTTAACTCTAAAGAGTCTGAGGAAAGCTAGCAAACAAGATTAGACGTAAAAATATTTCTACAGAGTATCTGAAGTTTTCCTGTCAGGGACTTCTCTGTATAACTAAAAATGTACCTGAGTATGGACTTTTTTTTCCCCAAAACAGCCTATTACAAGTTCCCCTCCCAAGTGGATGGCTGAATTAGAAAATGACGATATTGACATGTTAAAGGGTGAGTATGGACATTGTGGATAGAAAGTAAGGTCTCCAAAGCAGATGGGAATTCCGGACTTACTTAAGAGACTTAAAATATGTTCGTTAAATGTTTTGGAAGTGATGCTGTGGCCTCAGATCTCTAGCCTTCACATTTGCAGAATCTTCAGCTCGGTAGTCATCTGTCCCATTAATGATATACATTTTTCATGAATCCAGTTATCTCCAAGAGAATATCCAAATGTTGGGATGACTTTTCAAAAGAAGCATGGAGGAACCAGCTAAAACAGTGTAATGTAAAAATATATTTCACTTACCATGCTTACCAGTCTCTCACTTTGTAAGTGTAGTGGGTGTCTCTTCTATTTTGAGAGGTGGCATGAATTTTTTGGTGGAGCTTAGCTCATCAAATTTGGTGAGCAGTATAGACTTATTGATTGACATGTTCAGAGATTCGGTGCCCATGCACCTTCACTCATAGATCTAGAATGTCTAATCTAACAGTAAGTCTGTATGAGCAAGTTGCAGAAGAGCTATCTAGTATGTAGATTTGCTGTGTGTTACAGCTATTAGTTTGCAGTAAACATCCTTGAGCATGTTCTGCCTCTTTTGTGAATGAATTGCAGATAAACTGTTACAAAGTGGGACAAATCGACTTTCTGCAAGAAATGTGCTTAAACACGTATTATTAATGCTCATAATATTAATGTACATTCCCTTGCATACTGTTGTAGCTTGCTCACATAGCAAAATGAATTTACAAGAACTTTCAAAATATGCAGCAAGTTAGCTCATTCAGTTGTAGCAGATTACAGTATGAAACGGATCAGTGGCTGTCTTTTTCAGCAGAAAAAGCTGATCTTTTCTCAGTATGTTAATATCAGGTGTGCCATCAACCTGAATTTAGAACATACTCTGTTCACTGGAAATAGATCTTGTCAGAAGTATGACTTAAAAGTGCTCTGTGAAGTATTAAACAGGTAAACTATCATTAGATGGCTACAGACAGTGTTAAAATTCCCACTTTTCTCTTCCTAGAGCTGGGGAGCCTCACTACTGCTAACCTGATGGAAAAAGTTCGTGGCCTGCAGAACCTGGCTTATCAGCTGGGACTGGATGAATGTAAGTGCTGTACACAGGTGTGACTGCATTGCAAGTCTTCCCACTAAAACATGCGGTCAGGGTACATCTGTTGCTGTAAAAGTGTGTTGACAGATTTGGGAAGTGTCTGACAGTCACAGTGACCTTCCAAAACAGGAGGAGAGCGTGAGCTTGCATTTCCAACTTATAGCCTACTTGCATGGAGGAAACCATACAGAGATAACAAGTGGTCACATGTCAATCTGGTGTTGTCTAGTGGCACATAAACTTCTGATCCTGACTTAATGTTGCCTGAGATAAATCAGGTCACCTTGCTTGATTTCCTGCTCAGATGCTAAGGCTATTTCTTGGAATACTTGTGGCAGTACTTCTGTCAAACTTCATGCACAGGGTAGCTTCTACTTGTGTATAGGATTCTTCCGTCACTCAGTGTTCATACATTTTTCTGCTTCTGTAGCTGTTTTCTCTGGGGTTTTTTTTCCTCTTTTCCCTCCCCCCATCCTAGTTGTGCTGGGAGATGTTGAATACTAGAGTTGATCTTCATCCCTCTTACAAGCCACCAATTTTTATCTTTTTTTTCTCACAAAGAAGCTGCTTTCACCATCACGTTTAGGATTCCTATGTTAACAGGTTGATTCAGCTTTGAGGATGTCAAGAGTATTGCGTTTCTTTTAAATGCAACCTGTACATACTGACATGTTTAATTATTTTCTGCTTAATTTTGCTCTAGTGTAGATCTTAGTTGCAGTTACTCTTTGGCTATACAAAGCACCAAAAGTTTTAAAACTTACAGGTCTTTCACCTTCCTTTCAGTGGGTAACAAAAAAGCAGTAACAGACATTTAGAATCTACCTCACTGTAAACATATCTTAATGCTTCCTTATGCACAGATCATTAAGCCTATTTTATCATACTCTCTGCAAGTTTATTTTGCTTTCAGTGCTAATATGTTACAACTGTGTAAAGCATTTAATGGAGTAGAAGTTAAACTATAACAATATAAAACTGAGTCAAATACAGAGATTGGATGATGGTTTGTTTTCTCAGTTAAGCTATAGGCTTAAATGTCAGATAGCTAAATGTTCTGCTAAATGGAGTGGAAGCAGAGCTTGAGTTACATTAAGGCTGACAAGGTTATTGTTTCATTAGCAATATTTGTTGCATGCATTTCCATTTATTTTTGCTGAGAGCAAATAAATACAGAAAGAAGACAGTGAACAATGAAATATCTTTAGGTCTGGCAGTTATATCCTCTAGTCCATAGTAACTGAAATCTTGGAGTTTCAAGCTTTGTGAAACCTTTCCATGTTTGTAACTTCTTGTTACTGAAGTCTGTTTTCCTTTACGTTATAATACCTTGAATGCTATGTGTGTCATGCATTTATCTTAAAAATTTCACAGAGAATTAGATGCAAAGTTTGAACAGAGCTTCTCAGAACTATTTTTTTTAGTATTGTCTTTAAGTTCTTTTCTCTTACAGACTTAGATAATTAAGAAAACAAGAAATAAAATCCAAAATACATTTTTAATAAAGTTAAGAGACTTCTGGTTTTGGTCCAGAGGTATGTCTCGGCTATCAAAACCAGGATTAAACCCACTGCTGACCAGTCTCCTCTAGATGGCAGGATGAGGCTTCCGGTAGAAGTCTTGCTACTTTTATTTATTTATTTTTTTTTTAAACAAAACTACTGTTTCAGTCATGATTTGAAGTTCTTCTTATCAAGACTGGGTTTTGTGATGTTTCCTGTTCTCAATGTGCAATGTCTTGTTTGGTTGGTTGGTTGTTTTTTTTACAGTATCTTTAAACTTTTACCTGTATTGAGTGTGAAGAAACAGTTCTGCTTCACTGTGTTAGAAACTTACTTTTCCTTCCAGCTGTCCTCTTCCACGTCCCATCTCAAATACTTTATATTTCAAAGGCTTCTCTTTTCATCCAAGTTATTGGTAAAATGCTGTACAGGACCAGTGTGATTCCTGCAGCACTCCATGACAAATGTAGCTATTGAATGACTTTGTAATTCTGCTGTGAGGTCTGTTATTGAACCAGTTTACAACACACTTCATGTGAATTTTGCATTAGAATTAATCAGGCAAAGTGACAGGTGGATTTGGTATCTTTTGAAAAGTTTATTCATCAAGGTACTACTGCAATGATAAAACTGAAATCTGAGCACTTGATTTACCATGGTGTAGTTTGATAAATAAATGATTACTGCATTAAATGCCTTGTTTCTTAAATTCTTATGAAGTCTTATTTTGCCTATATAAATGTCTATATAAATATTCTTGACAAATTTAGAATAAATGTATTGAATGTTCTATCCATCTTCACTGCTTTTGTCTGCGAATGGTTGAGTACTGTTATCTGGATTCCACACTCTTGTATACATTTCCTGCTGCCCCAGACTTTTTGGCCATAGATTTGCATTCTTTTTTTTTTTTTTTTTTGGTTTCTTGCTTCTCATACGTCTCTGTTCTTTACAGCTAATTTCCTCTTCTCTTTCTCCCACAGGGTTACCTTTACTTCCGTAGCCCTGGCTTTCCTATTTTGAATGCCCCATGACTTCTGTTAGTCAAATTAAATTGTTTACTCATAACTCATGTCTTCTTTCCTGCTTGTTTGATGTCTGATTTGATTTACAGTTGTCCTCCACTTTTTTAAAAAATAGCCAGTTTTACAGTTGCTGCTCTTTCACTGGTCTGTGTTTTAAGCTGCATATTCTCATGTGACTTAAATGGTTACATCTTAATTAGTGCAGAGTTCTGTGAAAGTTCTTCTTTATCAGATGAAACTGAATATGCTTGCCCTGCTTGGCTTGTAACAGTAAGTTCCAGAAACAGATGACTAGAAATGTCAGAGGTGACTTTTACTGTTAGAGGTCTGAGATACAGTGAATGTCATTCAGCTGGAATAATTCCAGCAGACCTTCCTCTGGTATTTTATATGGGCATCTGAGGAGTTGGGCTTCTTACCCTCTGCTGTGATTCCTATTTGGTATAGCAGGTTATCTGTTTAGACTGTAGTAGCCTTATTGGATAACACAAAAGTCTCTGAGTGTGTGGGGTGATAATGTCAAAGGAGCCCTTTGACAATTGAAATGGTTAGTGCTATTTTTGATAATGCTGTCAGGAGGTTCAGTTACTTTCTGAATTAGATAACTGCTGATCGGTCCAGCTATGTATCTTCTAGCTTCAGTAGTACTTAATACATTTAGTTCCAACGCAGGCAACGTAAGTTGCTTATGTTTGATGTTGTTCTACATTTCATAAGCCATAATTTCATCTACCTTTTACGACGATGCAGGCCTTGCACCATTAATTTGCTGATTGCTTAAATTGAATATCTTCCTTATGGATTAGAAAGGATCTCCAGGGTGATCATGGGGAATCTCTTCTTCAACTGTCCTCCTAGCATGCTAGTAGGTGGATTTTTGCTCACCCATATCTGTGCCTGACAGAATATCATTCCCTTCCATAGCACAGAACTCATCTGAAGGTCAGCCTTTCTTGAATGAAGCAGGTTTTTTTGTAGTGTGAACCAATGGTTTTAATTCCTTTACTCTCCTCTTAAAGGATAGGCTATCCTTAGGTCTCTGGTTTGTGTATTTATTCTTTGCTACAAGGTGGTTCTGAAGTTCTCCAGCTTCCAGACTCAGGATTTGGTAGCAAAAATAATAATAATAAATTCTTAAATGAAAAAGAAAACCAAACCCAACAACTCAATATCTCTCCTGAGGTTTCAGCTTGTGTTTTCTTGCCTCTTTTCTTAAGCTATTTAAAATTCTATCTCGTCTTCTAGCTTGTTACTGCTTTTCTCTTTTTGCATCTGTTCTCTCATTACAGCTTCTATTTGCCTTCTGTTAAAAAGTTATTTTATTGGTTAGAATACATCGGAACCATTTTTAGTATTATAAATCCTTCTTTGTGTGGATTCTGCCATCCCTGTTAGTATTCTTATTATAAGGGTAGGAGGAGGAACAGGGCTCAATGGACACACCTACTTTTAATTGTTCATGTAGTAAGGGTGACTTTGGGAGGCATAGTATTACTGCTGCATGTGTGTTGCAACCAATTACTGGGTCTCATCTCTGCTTTTGGCAGAAATCAGGGGGAAGGGGAAGGTTATAGGCACATGGCCTCTTTATGGGCTTTTGTTCTCCTCTCTGTCCCTCCAGCTTTGCCTGGAGTAGAGTAGTGAGCACTGCAGAATGACGAAACCCCAGCTGATGTGGCAAGCAAGAGAGAGGTAGTTCTTACCTGGGACCCCAGTCACAGATCCTAACTCAGTGTTTGTAGACCATAAAGCATCTAGTATCATTTGGTTTGTGTAAGTAACTGCAGCTTAGCTCTGTTTTTCCACTGTAATCACCCATTACAGCTTTCAGAACAACTGAATCAAAGCTGACTATAGAAGATTTTCAGTTTTGGTTTCATGAGCTAGCAGCTCTGGAAGTGCATACATTGCTTTTAAGCAAACCTAACTAGGCGCTAAAGAGATTTTTATTATCACTGATTGCAGTTATTTTTAAAGGTCTGCCCTGTCATCCTTTTGAATAGATGTATAGAGAGGTGTATCTGAGCATGCACAGAGAAAAGTACACATTTTTCTTAATAAAATGAAATTTAAATATGTTTTTTTTTCCCAAACTTTGGGATAATGCTGTATGTAAAAGTAAATGGGCAGGCTGGAGAAACAGGGAAAACGCCATGTCACTGAAGGAATGTGGTTATCCAGGAACTTTCTGAAAGCCTTGATAATGCTTCTCTGTGAATCTCTGATATCTCTCAGATAACACCTGCTATACTGGTTCAGAAGTCCTAAATTGTGTGTGTGTGGTATCACAGCCATGTTTATAAAATGTCACTAATGCCAGAGAGATTATCTGGTTGCTATGATATCACAGTATAGCTTCAGTGATGTCGCTGATGCAAGGATTCCTGAAAAGTTTATGACTTTTTAAGGCCTAATGTATTTGTGGAGGTAATGGTGCTTTTGTGCTGTATCTTCCTTAAATATTAGAAAGGGATAACTGATCCCACAGATGTGAGTACCATTTATGATTTCCACGACAGTGATTTTTGCTAGTCTGCTCGTGTATGTTAGATTGCTTTTTTATTTGAGGTTAGGCTGTTCTGTGGTTTTCTTCCTGTAAAATTAGGAATTTAAGAATGACTATCCAGTGTCAAATTCTCATGCTCTTTCAAGTGCAAATGAGACAGTTAGTGAACATGCTCAAGCAAGTCTCCCTGTTTATAGTCCCCCATGGTTTTGTGTGACCTGGCTTTTGCTGTACTCTAGCAACTTTGCTTCTATTTTCTGTGTATCACTGATGTATTTTCCATATATGTTCAAGCAAATTAAATACCGAGGATACAGTGGAAGAGTTATTTGATGCTATCCATCAAGGGCCAAAGAATTAGACCTGGATGACCTGGGAGGTGTCAGATGAACAGCAAAAAGTTGGCCATCTTGTTGCATCACAGACTGATAAAGGAAAAGTCAGCCAGGGCTTAGTCAGTCAGTGATAGTTTTTCTTAATATGAAGAATGAGTAAGTGACTAGGAGTCTTTAGCCTGGAAAGAGACAAATAGTGCAGTATGTGAAAAAGATCTGTAAAACTGATTAATGCAGAGAATGTGTGAATAGGAGATGATGACTCTTCACTGTTTCTCATAGTATGAGAGCCAGAGAGAATAAAATAGTGTGTCAGGACAGACATGAGGAGGTACTTGGGCTGTGCATTAAAGTCAGAACTCATTGCCACTGGAGGTTGTGGGCACGGAGTTTATCTCACTCAATAAATGAGACAAATGATTGGAAGATAAATCTATCAAGGGTGTCTGACCACAGAGAAGTCACCAGTGGCTTGGAAATCTTGCAGATGCAGAAAGCTGGAAGAGATTCCTAGGCAGGTACAGCTGCATGCTTCCCTGCTGTTATACTCTACTGTAGGCATTTGCCATCAGCATGTCAGGGTAGTTGGCTAGAAGGACCTTTTGTGTGACAGTGGGGTTGTCTTGTTTATTTGTTTTAGTAGTAGGATACACTGCATGGTAGTTAAGCAACTGCTACCAGAAATCACTGAGGTGTCCCTGTAATGGAGAGACCCTTCCAGAGACAGCAAGAGACTGATGAGCACACAGATGAGGAACAGCTACCTTGCTCCCTAGTTAAGCTGTCCTTGGTTGTGAATTGTAGTCCTCTACAGCCTCTGAAATTTCTGGAAAATCATAAAGGAGTCCTTCCGAACTCCAAGCTATTTACAGATCGCCACTCTTTATTAGATTGGTAGTCTTCAGTTTTTCATTTCTCTCAGATAAATGCTGTCTATCATGATCTCCTGCCTACAAGTTCAGCTTTTTTGTAGGTGTGGATGGGTAGAGCAGTTCCGTCTTTTTTTCTTCATCAGAATTTAACTGTAGCATATTTTAAAACATGTATGCTTAGTTCTGTCTGTGATCCTTTCAGGCTACTCTTTGACATGGATAATTTCAAAGCTGGCGTAGCTCTTTCTTACATGGTTGAATGTGAATTCACTCATTGAGTGTGGAGGGTTTTTTGTTTTGCTTTTCTTTTTCCTTTTTTGCTGATGGTGATGATAGATAGGATATGTTTAAATCAAAAACTTCGTCTTTGGGGAACTGAACTTGTATTATCTATTAAACTAAAAAAAAAGAAAGAAGGGCGTGACATTTAGTTCTAAAATTTGAACGTTGTGTAAGTTATTGAATTAGAATCAAAGTAAGGAAAGGAGGGAAAATAATGTATTCTCTTACCGAAACATCTCTTCCCTTTTCTGTAATGGATTATCTTTTCCAAGAGTGTCGACATGTAGTACCAACATGCAGCCTTTAGGCTCCATGCAAAACACCTGGTCTTGATACCCAAACAGGCTTACATCAGTGATGTAATTGATCAGAAAAAATATTTCCTGACCATAACCACTTATTCTTTAGTCCTGAGTCAATTGACACAGAGGCTTTTTAAGCTCAGAAGCACTTGGGAACATACCCCCAGTTCCTGCAGTAGAGTTGCCTAGTGCCTATTCCAGTCTGTATGTATACTTGTTTTAAGAAAACATCTCCTATAATACATCCTATAATGTAGGAGATGAACGTATCAACAGATGTGTGTAAGTAAAGAGTGTTTTAATATTCAGTGTATCAGTGGGGTGCCTGTCTCACGGCATCTTCTGAGATTTCTCATTGGTCCATTTTAGTAAAAGCTGCATGTTGACTCTCTGCAGTCTGGGAAATTGCATGAAAAAATGAGCTGGATTCTTACGGTTTCTTGTTAGGTGAAATGAGGTTTTGGAATCTCTGTGTAGAAGAGCACTCTTTCCTGAGCATAAACTCTTTCCTTACTTCCTTGGAGAAATAGCTTCCCTAGAGTGCTGTGGTGGAGCTGGAGAAGAAAACAGACTTTTGGAGAAAGAAGAAGGAAACAAACTGAAAGAGGATCACATAGTGTGGATCCAAATCTAGATCTCACAGCAGGAGCCTCAGTGCCAGTTATTAGAAAGGTACAGCAGTGTGCTTAGCATCTAGACAGCTTACAAGAGTAAGGAGGATACTCACTTGTTAAAAGCTGGCATCTCCAGAGGTATAGGGCTTCTAGTACTACTGTGTCTATATAAATGTGAAACAGGAAGGAAGAAAATACATGTCAGAAATGCCTACATTGTTTTAAATATGTTGGACTGGAGAGAACATTGTGTGCCATTATGTCCCTAAACTTAAAGTACACAATGTGTTTACTCTTGCAAGGTGAGCTGTCCTGCATAGGAGGAAGCACTTGAGGTACATGTACTTTAGTTATTTCTGCTCTGCTTAGAATTTTCTTTGCAGCAACTTTTTTATTCTTGGTTGTTTTCTATGTTCCCTGTCTTGCTGAATGAATCTTCACGTTTCAGTTTTGCCTGAAAGCATATTTCTCCCTTATTTTGTTATTTAGTACTGTGTTTGGCAAGGACTTTATGTGAAATAATATACTTCATGTGCTTCAAAGCTGGAAGGCAGAGTTTTATAGCTGGACAACAAAATTATGCTCTTTGGACACTGGATTTCTGTAATACACAGCTTAAGGAGTTACTTTGCAGAGTTAGTAGACTTCTCCCAGAAAATGTTTCACATTTTGTATGGTTCATTTATGGGTTAGGAGATGATCACAGGATTTTTTTGAGAACTACACAATGAGTTGAAATGTTGGGTTTTGTTTCCCTTAGAAGGGAAAAAATATGGAGGCCATTTTCAGTTTGTATTCATAGTAATTCTTGAACCTTATTTGATTGCTTCAGAAAGGCAAAAAGAACACTTACATTGTCCATTAAAGTGTTTATATGGCCCTGTCACCATGGTGTCAGAGCAGCTGTGATTTCCGTGTGAAACCTTGGCCTTTTTCCTGATTCTCCTTATACCCTCCTCCCACTCCGTAGCTCTGCTTCTTCATTTTAATGCACAGTGCTATGGTAAGAGATACTCTGCATCTGCAGAGGGACAAGGAAGTCACCTTTCCTTGTACTGCTTACTGGGTGCCTTATTTACAGGCAGGATGCTTCCAGGGCAGCTCCTGTTGAAGAGTGAGACATCAGAATGCCAACTTGAAATTGCCATTCATGTGTGATCTGTGAATTGGCTAATTTTGACACGTAGGTAGTTAAGAAATTATTACAGTCAGAGGAGTCATGACCTCAACTTTTCATCATCTCCATTGGCTGTGCCCCAGTTTGGAAGTGAAGAAGGTATAGGAAGTTTTAATTGTACCTGTGTGATTTATCCTCAGTCAGCTCTTTAATTTCTTCTGGCTGTCTGAGGTTTCCGACACGCTGTAAATTTCTCCAACTTTTTCATTATCTGCAATTTCTTTATGACTCATGAATCGGAGTGGAGAGAGAGTGTGGATTTACAGGAGAGATAAACATGTCCATAAAGTCTGTATCTGTGTCAGTAATTGTACTGCTGTCAGTGACTGTCCTGTTTTACAGGTCTCTCTTGGGAGAGGAACACGTTTTGCTACCAGTGTCAGCGGAGTGTTCGCTTTGATTTGCATTAACTTGCCAGGAGATGAGGTTGTGATGGTGAGGGTGGAAATTGAGTCTGGATGTTGGCTGCTATTGTTTTTCTGAAATAAGTGGGTGTGTGGTTGAGTTGCCCTCTATGTGCAGGAAAAAAAAAAAAAAGAAGGAAGCAGGTGCAGACTTTTCTTAAATAGAAAATCTGGGAGATACAGTCTAGTTATGGTATCAAGTGTGATGCTACCCATATGCATAAATTGTACATTCTTACCATAAAACAAACATTGTATCTAGGTAACTGTCAGGTGTGGAAAAAATACTGCATGGATCCTTGGGGTGTTCTCTGGCTGCTGGTGAAGTAGAATAAATATTTCTCTAAGCTTCAAGAAATTTCTGCATCTTTGCCTTTTTCCCCCTCCCCTACTCCAAGGGGAAAGCGCGGCTGTGGATTTTAATGGCAAGTACTAATACAGCATCTTAGTCTCCAGGCATTGATGACTGTGCTTGCTGCAGAAGGTGGTGTATACTGGTGGAGTTTGAGAAAAGAGAAAAAAAAAATCCCTAAAGCTCTCCTAAATGTGTCAGAAGTTCAACAGTCCACAATTTCTGTTTGCTTTTATTTTCTGTTTGATGCCTGTGATTGATATCTGTGTATATGGAATCTCCTTTTGTTAGTTTATATAGTTTGGGTAAGGTTATTTTTTGTCTGTGACTTACTGATTTTTTTTTTTTTTGTCACAGTAAGAATGCAATTATTTTCTCGCAGAATCATTTTTAAATATTCAAAGTTACTGTAAACCCCCAAATTTCCATTATGTCGGGTATCCATTGAGACTTCCATATGCAGTTTATTGAATTTTTGTAAGTCTGCTGGACACACTTTACAGATGGGAGATCATAAACAATGAAAACTCTGTGACTGTGTGGTAGCTTTTAAATGTGCATAGATGTAGGAGTGTTAGAAATGCTAAGATGGCATCTGCCATTGCATTGGTTATTACTTCTGAAGCCTGATGTTGGAAATACAAAGGGCAGTTTTTCAAGTGTTAGTGTCCATCTAGCTCTGGTAGCTGAGTTTCCAAAGTTATGTATAAGGACCATGTGCCATGTATAAGGACCAAGTGGCCAACTAGCTGGCAGATAACTGTGCTCTTAAAACTGCTTTTGATCTTAATGAGTGGTGCTCAATGCAACAGTAGTATCCTGAATAAAAGCTGAGTTACTAAAAGGTGCTTTTACTTGATCTTTATTGAAATGTCCATCTTTTTATTTTCCTTTGCACTCATCTTCTTCCTCTCCTTATCTACATCTCCATACCTAGTTTGTGGATCTGATTTTGTTAAAACAAAGGTCACCTCTGAAGAGTACTTCAACCAGGACATATCACTTGCTTTGTTAAAACAAAGGTCACCTCTGAAGAGTACTTCAACCAGGACGTATCACTTGCTTTACTAAAACAAAACCAAAATACCCCACAAAACATTTGTGTTATACCCTGGTATTTCTTTCTAAAAATGTCTCTTCTTAAAGTCCCCTTTGGCTCCTAGAGTTTGTTCAGTTGTAGAAAGAAATGCTTCAATAGTTTCATCCTTTCTGGACAGAGCTGTTGAGTTTGTGTCGATAGAGTGAAAGCTGATCTAGGTACTTCCTGTTGTCAAGAGCCTTTTCAGTGTTAGTGGGGCAGAAGAAGAGATCTGATTAATCTGAAGACTGACCAAACTGCTTTGAAGACTCTGAAATCATTCATCTGATTCATCACCATCGGCTTTTACAGATCTTTCGTGTGCTGCTCAAAGCAGTAATCTGTACTTTGTGAGAATATCTGTAGTATTAGCATTGGTCAGTCAAGTAGTGGAACGTGCACCCACCAGCGTAGTTTGTGCAGTCTCTGTTCTTGGAGGTTTTCCAGATACAACTGAATAAAGCCTTCAGTGACATGATCTGACCCCATAATTGACCCTGCTTTGTGCAGGAGACCTCCTGAGCCCTGTAACCCAGATCATCCAGTGGTTGGATGATTCTGCGATCCAAGATCCTTTCCAGAAGTAAATTCATGCAAAGCCTGCATTCTACAAACACAGCACCAAACAGTTGGTTCAGCTTGTGAGCTGTGAGCAGATCTCAAGTGCAACTCCATGGTCTGCCTCCATGTGAGCAGCCTGATTAGGAACAAGAAACCTAAGGATTCTAGTGTCACAGTGATTGCTTTCATTCTTCCTGGGGATGAGGAGTGGACTTCCAGATCATTCTATTCACAGAGCTGATTATGATGCTATGCAACTTGGGATGGTGAGCTTGTTTTTCTGTGTAGGGAGGTACAGTCTGTTCAATGCCATTCTTTAAGCAGGGGAAGAAAATGGTCCTAAACGTACGCAGAGGTTCTTGTGTCTTGGCTGAAATGAGCAGTGGAAACACCATCATCTGTCTAGACAAGCAGGGGTTCAATGGGGCTTGGCTGAAGAGCTTTTAGCCACAAAAGTAAAGGAATGGGCTGTCACATTAAAGCATTTTTACCTGCCGCATGCTTGGCACAGAAAGAAACATGACTACAAACAAAATGTTCTTACATTATACTGTCAGAAGCCTATTTTTTGCTACTCTCATTCTGACAGGATAACTTGTAGACTACTGTCAGTGGAGGAATTGAGGATGGGGAAAAGTTTGATCAAGCATAAGGTTATGTGCATTTTTCCATTACGATTTAAAAACACAAAAGTGCCAAACAAATCTCAGGAGACTCCGGCAGATACTCTCAAACCTTTGCAACCGGTCTGTATTTAGTATTTAAAATTCTTTTGCCGTCTGTATCTTTATATAGTTAAAACTTTCTACTTCTTCTCTGATAATAGAATATTTTCTTTGTATTTAGAAATACCAGAAAGATTGTTCCTGTACCACCTCTGTCTGAAATCTTTTCATATAAATTTTTGCTTCTGGCAGGAGTAAAGAAAATTTTCTTCCACAGCATGGGCAGCTGGACCTATTTGCAGAGCAGCAGCTGATCCTGGTGAAAATCACACTAGTGTGTGACTTTGGGGACCTTGGTTCAGTTTCTGTCACTACCACTGTTCTGCTCTGTCAGTTTATTTGCCTTTTCACATATCCCTCTCTGTTTCCCCAGCTGTAAGGTTCATGTTAACTTTCTTTTGCAAGACATTGGAAAAATCACAGATTTAAAAAAACAGCTTGTAAATCCTGTGTCTTTAGGTCTTCTATCCTGCGTACTGTTTGTTGTTGTCCCATGCTTGCTGCTGTATGTGCCACAGGAAAGCATCTTTTGAATATTGTGTATGTCATCAGTAGAAGTAAAATGAGAATGTGGTGATGAAACAGATCCTAATATCAAGTGCTCCTCAGCCTGGGACCCAAGCAAAGTAACTAAGAAAAGCAAGGCTATTTTCAGTCATTTACAGACATTAAATGTAAAAATATTTGTATTTCAAAGTGGCATAAAGATTAAAAATTATTAGTATATATCCATACTGATAACAAGGGATTATTCACCTCTTTGGTGGCACATTTGCCCTGCTAGCACAGAGGCAGTGGAGTTACTCATTACAGAAGGATCAGCCTCACTGTTTTGCATTTGCGCTTTGAGAAGGGAAATACAGTGTATTTGTCAAGTAAACTAAACACATGTTGGTGCAATATTGCTATATTCCCTTACAGTGTTCCTTATTTTGGATCAGGTGATACAATGCTATGTGAAAAATCTAGCATTTTGTCACTTTATTGAGTAGTTTCTGTTGTTCTGAGCATGAAGTCTAAATCTCCTGTAAGATCCATAATGAACTTATCACCTTACCTTTTGCATCTCCAGTAAATGCAGCTCTGAACATCCCCTCTGTGTAATGTTGCTCTACTAAGTCTGATAGTATCTTGTCTTATTGCCTCATTAACTTGTGAGCATTAAAACGAGATAAAAATGCCCTAAAAGCCTCTTATCTGATGATTGTTGTAACCTCCTGAGTGCCATTAGTTTAAGTTTGCAATCAAATGCTTCCCTTGAGAATAAGGAGCACTGATTAAACCTGAAGTGTCCCCAGAGGCTTTTACAGCTGTCATGGGGTGGTGGCTGCCCCTCTCCGAAAGGAAAAGGGGGGCTGGAGGTCCTGGTGGGGTGGCCACTCTGCAGACCTCCATGTGGCTGCCCCAGCTGTTCCACTTTGCCTAATGAATTGTTTTACAAGCAGAGGCTGGATATTGTCATCACAAGCTGCCTTCCCCAGGGAATGAAGCCAGGCTGATAATGACTAATGTTAGTGATAGTAATTGAAGTGTGATGGCTCCCCAGGGACTTGCACACGCGTAGAGCTGTCAGGCACTTGTGGCTGGTACAGTCCCATGAATACCTCAGAAATGCTTTTTAATTGCTTGACTTTCATAACTAGTTCCCATATATCTCCTGCAGAAATATGCATTTTATGGGGGGAGGGAAAAGAAGCTGAGGACTCTGCTATGACCCTTGGTTTACTCATGTAGTTTACTGCCCAGATGTGTTTCTAATGAGTATGGGTGTGTGTTCTTGTCCCTCTTTGGTCTTGGTGTGAATTTCCTCTGTGTCATTCATTGCACAGGACTGTGTATCCCAACAGGACTGGAATTTATGGCCATGAACTTCCGGGGGTTTAGGACAGAGAAGCGGCCAAGCCAAGAAGTGGCTAAATAAGAGTGATGGTATATTACTTTTTGCTTTCCCCGGAACATTTTCTCCTTTAGAAATGTGTCTATGTATATGCATATGTATATGTATATACATATGCAGTGGGTGCATACATATACATATATATATATATATATATATAAATATAGCAATGGGCTTGAGATAAAAATAGCTGGAATGGGGAAGTGTACTCCTGTCTTCTAGGGTAGCCTTTTGATGTGGGGGGTGTGGTTTTGGTTTTTTTTTTTTTTTTGCATGGTTGGTTTTGAGGGATTCTTTTACTGTTTTGTTAGGTTTGTTTGCATTTTAAATGCTGTGTTGGAATTAGCAGGTGAAACTCATTGGGTTAAATGAATGTTTTCTGCCAGTAATAGCATAGATCACAACATTATTCAAGAAACAACTTTTAACACAGGACCACATTGGTGTGACATTGCCATAGTCATTTTTAACACAGGACCACATCAGTATGACAGTGCCATAGTCACACCAATACTTTTGTAGTATCTTGCCCCCAACAGTGGACTTTGTGTGAAGAGTTACTCACTGTTCTGCACAATTGCAGAGGAGCATTTAAGGGAGGTTTTTTGCCAGCCCTCTCCAGCAGCACTGAGGTGTATTCCCTGAAACATGAAGCTTCTATAGCTTTATCTATTGAAAGTATACCTATTTCTACATTTTTATGTAATATTTCTTCAGGATCTTGTTAAATTTAACAATAGAATGTCATAAGAGTTTTAATTAAAGAGCTAATAACTTGAGTGCATGAAAGCTTACATTTCCCTCCAGCTGTATCTGTTAGTCTAGTAATGTAAGACTTTTATCTCTTTGAAAATTTTGCTTTGCCTTTATTTCCTCTTGCAGATTTCTTTAGACTGATTTCATTATTGTTCCTCTGGGGTTTTTCATTCATTTCAATACAGTTTGTTTTCATTAAACATATCTAACTTTAATGGCTATTAAAGGGCTTCTCATGTATGAATTAATTGGATGTGGTGTGATATTGTTGTACTGGACTGCGAGCTCATGTGGCTTACTTTGCTATGTATAACACTGTTTGTTTTTTTTTTCCTGAGTCTCTAGAGTGAAAATAACAGGTCTTCTCTGTCTCTGTGCTGGTTTGGACAGAGGAAAAATGAAATTCATGTTGCTACTACTTGAGGAAGCTGTGAGGGGAGAATGGATTTATTCACGAAGCTGAGTGACCCAGACGGCAAGTTTCAAAAAGAGACAGGAAAGGGGAGACCTTCGAAAACATTTTCTTTGACCTAGTTGAGGGTGCTTGGAAGTATATATTCATCAGATAACCTACCAATTGCATGATACTGAGAGATAAAAGTATAGGCTGCCTGAGGGTAGGGGCTTTAATACTAGATCGATCACAAGACTATGGAACACATGTACAAGGTCAGACAGTAGGATAGAAACGTGTAAGAAGGGGATGGAAATGAACCTAATGTTTTTGGTATTAAGTCTCATTTTTGTTTAGTTTCTGTTTTTAGATGACTCTGTTCATCCCAATCTGAAGTCAAAGTATCTTAATAAATTCAGGACAAGTTAAAATAGATTGTACTAATATGTGCCAGCCACTTTATGGATTTAAATGTTGAAAACAGTGGTTTTTTGCTCTTACTTGTATGTTACTCTCTAAGTGTAATCTATCTGGTTTTAGGCCTAGAAGGAGATCTTTTGAGACAACTAGAATTTAAGGAGAGCACTTCTGTCCAGCTCTTCCAGAGCATCCTAAATGGCCACTGTAGGAAATGGAGCCTGTAAATGAGACTCAGCCTGAGCTGTGGGAAAGCGGTACAGTTTAGTAGGTCACAAGAAAAATTTTGATCATGTGGCTAGCAGGCTTCTTTGAATTAATTTCTTGCTTGAAATCACTTGTTTAAGAGACTGTCTTAAAAAAATTCCCATCTCACTAAACCAAATTAATAGTGATGGAGAATTTATTACATTTACTACACACCTATTGCTTACTTAGCTATTAAGTACTCAACTCTTGATCCTAATGTGAATTTTTAATTGTCTCTGTCTGTACAGGAGGGTTTTGCTGTAGCTTTTTGACATCAAAAAAGGGTGCTTAATGCCACTGCCAGCAGAGTAAACATACTACCTCGTCTCATCATATTCATTGCAAGTTTGTTCTTCACCTCCCCCTTCCAGTGAAGTGCTGGCTCTTAGAAATTTATTTTGGTAATAAAACATTACTTTATACTTGCCCATGAAAGCATGTTTGAAGGCTGTTTGTGGATTCTTTAAGGTGTCCAAGAGATTGTTGTTCCTTGAGCACACTGCAAACTCACATCATAATTAAGCCTGATGAATTAACACACAGGAAGTGAAGCTCATAACTTCCAGTGGTTAACTGGGGTTCTTAGAATGTGGAAGCAAACCTGTAGTTGATGTGCTGTAATGCAGTTGTCAGTCACACAATGTTATGTGTTGATGGGATTTGTTTCTAGGAAAATGCATGGGCTTATTCTATCAGAAATCTTGGGTAGCAATGAAGAGAGAATAAAGTTGTGTTTACTGCTTTTCACAGTTGTAAGTCTTGACAGTAAAGCTAAAGGATATCGTTCAGTTATTTTCTTGTCATTTATCTTACAGTTTTTTACTGTAACTGGGGACATGGGAATAGGAAACTCCATGCTGCATAAGTAGAGATTTTCAGTTTGTAATTTAATTTTGAGGAGATATTATCACTGATTGGTTGCTACAGCACAAGCACAAGGAAGGGGAGGAGGTAGTTGAAAGGCGTCCAATATCTGATTAAGCAGATTTTGCTTGTGTCTTATGAGCACTGTTTTAGTGAAAGCCAGTGAAGCTGATTAAAGTCCAGCACTATATTTTCTGTGTACAAATTATTTTACATTGATAGGGCATTTCCATATGGAGAGGTTTCTGTGCTCTGAGGCATATATACACATGTTGGTTCAACTGCACAAAGTGCCAATTATTTTGGTGTCTGTACACACTGTCATGTAAAATCTGGATCTGGCTTCATGGATATTTGGTGAAGTTTTACAGACATCTGTATCACAAATAATACAAGTCTCTCCTTAAGTCCTTGCATGTTGTCTCTGAAACCTATTGTTAGATTTTAAAGCTTTCTAGGTTCAGTGGCAATTCAAAAAATATTAGCTCCAATTTTCTTCAAATTAAAATGTGACTTCTGTTTTCTGACTCCAGGGTTTGGTATCAGTCCTACTGAGCCAGGTGAAGTCAGGTTTGGTCAGTAGCTGGAGGAGAATCCTGTGAAGGACAGTCTGTGAAGAGCTCAGGTGTTGCATTAGGCAGCATTTGTGCCCTTCTCCCCGTGGGTTGCTGAACTGCTATCATGTGGTAGCTCTAGAGGGCTCTCTGCTGTTGGAAATGTTACATTTCCAATGAGTTATATGACAAAGATGTTAATAACCTGTTGGTCGTTAATGAACTAATAACATTTTTGCAAATGCTAACCTCACCATCATCAGCAAAATACAGCATATGCAATTAGAATCTAATTTTCTCCAGTGTCAATTAGAGATTCTCATTTTTATTCTAAACTAGCTCTGTTCTGTTCTGTGTAAATGGTTGTCATGTTACAGCATTTAAGTGGTGTAGGAAATAATTTTTGTGTACACAGTTTGCAAAGTTCCTTGTGTAAGTTGCATGTTATCAGCACTGACTATATGTGCAAGAAAGCCAGGAAATAATTATCCTGGTCTTTAGTGTAACTGTGCGGTTCATTATTGTAGTAACCTTAGAAGTATATAGGTATTGTTACAGGAGTGTTAGAAAAAAATGTGTAAGATGGATAACTGGATGAGGTGGGATGAAAGTATGAACAGTAATTTTCAGCAGAGTAATAGGCGTTTGTCATCTAGTTATATGAAGTGATATTAGAAAGGAAAGAACATCTCTGTAATGCTTTTGAGTTTTATTTCCAGACCATTTTTTTTTGTGTTACACAGGGACATGACTTCCAGC
>JBCJKH010002973.1:0-16039 GCA_039877255.1 Loriculus beryllinus | reverse complement strand
CCCTCCTCTGGACTTATCCCAACAGTTCCATGTCCTTTTGATGTTGAGAACACCAGAACTGCACACAATGCTCCAGGTGAGGTCTCATGAGAGAATTAAATTCTTTCCTCTTTATTCTTTTTTTTTCAGTCTACCTCAGTGGCAAATTATGGGCGAAGAGACAAAATGGCAATATAAACATTAAATAAACTGAAATGTCAGTGTACTTTTTTCATATTTTAGATTACAGAACAAAAATCAATCTACTTCTGTACCATTCTTTAAAGAGTTATTTTTTTCCCCTATTTTGCTATTGTTAAGTATAAGCACTTAAATTATTTTTAAACACACCATTTTATTTTTATTGTCTTTAAATAATGGAATTTTGTTCGTGTTTAAAATAGAAATATTTTTTGCCTTCCTACACAGTGTCCTAAACCTCCAGATTTCCTCCCATTAGATTCTCTCCATAGGCGGTGAACTAGCAATCTTGGGTGCCCTGTCTGAAATGATGCTGAAAATGTCTCCTGGATCAAAAGGTTGGATCATCTTCTGTCCATGTCCTGGTGCCTTCTCTGCACAACGTTCTTCAGTTTGCTCAATCCTTATAAATCACTTAAGAGTTGTCTACTGTCTGAAAGGAAAGGGAGGAGAGCTTAAAATCCCTATAAAATACTGTAGTGTATGTACTAAAAAATAATACCTCTTTCACATTGACTTGTTATGAGGGTTGCATTACTCCACACAACCAAGGCCTTAGGGTGCCTTGGCTTCTACTTTTTCTTAATGTGTAAAAAAAGCACTTTTTCTGAAATAAGAGCATCTGCTGTGGAATGACCATTCCAGCTTGCTTCTCCATGTAGACAAACACTTACATTGTATTTGCCGTCCTTTTTGGCCCACTACAAAGCTTTCTTTCTTATAAAGCTGGCAACTAAACATTTGGAAAAATTTAGAGTAATTTTGCCAATTGAAGATATTTCTGATGACTGTACTATTCATAACAGTTTCATAAGGGAACAAGACTTTAGCGCTATAGTAGGGTAGAGCACCTCACAAAAATCTAGGAATTTGATTGTATGTCGTACAGTAGAAATAGCCTATTCTGTTCCTTCTTAGTTGTTTGATGCTGCTGTCCCAGCTCCAACTAAATATAACAATATTTATACAAAAAATATATTTGCAATTGAATTATCTATCTATTATTCAAACTGAAAATGCAATGAGCAGACAAATCCAATCATACCACTTATGGCTTATGCATGGTGGCTGGCTGTGTTATTACATTAGTTTAATAGTGCTGACTGCTGAAAAATGTCATGAATTTCTGGGGATGTAAAATGTGGACTTCCTATGCATGATTTAAATTGGCATAGTAATGATACATAATTTCATGCCAAAAATTTCTGAAATGTTTCTTCATTTTTTTTTAATTATACTTGATTGTACTGCTGGAAGTCAGTTTCTTCTGTCTGTTCTTCTCAAGTGTGCTATGGTGGTGAATAATGTGTTGAGAAAGACCAAAAAATGGGGAGCACAAGTCACAAGATGACTAGAAAGCCTCATGGTAAAACTAGAAATGGGAAGTGAAATTCAGTTCTGTGATTAGTAATAATAGAGGTTAGGGCAAAATTCCAGAAACTGAAGTAATGATGTGATGTAAAATTAGTGTAGTTGGGATTGCTGTAGTTTTGGTTTACATGGAAGCAGTATGGTAGGCATATTTGCTTAGAATTGTCTGGAATTTTAGGTTCTTGAGTGAAAAACAGTATTACGCAAGAAGTTTGCAGAAATATAGTCATCATAATAATGAAGTTTTCAGAGGTCAAATATGCAGAATACTTGAATGAGTAGATAGAGCACAATTCATACTGACATTAGTACCATAGGATTTTGAGGCCTTTCAAATAGTTGCAAAGAAAACATTCTGAACATGAAAAGACCTTCAGAAGTGTTGAAATTATTTCCTGAGTTTACAAGAGAGCCTGAAACAATAGCTATGAGGTGTGAATTGCTTCCTTCATTTCAGTTAAATGTAATTTGAATTAACTTACTTGTATGGTCCAGGCATCTAGGATTTATGAAAGATGAATTAAGGACTATATGCTTTTGCAAATCCACAGGACTTTCATTTCCACCTTTGAATTTCTATTTGACCTCGAATTCCTAAAACTTAATTATTCATTTTTGCTGCTAAGTGAAAGTTTGTTTTATGGAGGGTGTGGGGTTTGGCTTTTCCTTAGGAAAAGTCCTCATGTGTTTTAAGCATGATGAATGTTTTTATTAATCTTTCTATGAAAGATGAAGTGATTGGGAAACATCTTACCCTGCCTTTTCCTTAGCCCTCTGCAATGTATTTAAGAAGGGAAAGTAGCAAAATCGCCTGCTGGTATTTGATAGCCAGAACTGTTGGCATGCATTAGCACACAAGGTTTTCTCCCACCTGAGGTGGCTGGCTGGTACTCCAAGGCCAGCTCCACTTCAGTGCATAGAAGCAAATATGAAATGATATTAAGAAAGGAATGAGGTGACAATGCTAGAAGGACTAAACATATTGTTAAACACTAAGTAAGTTCATGTTTTCTTCCTGTTGATATTTTTATTACTCTAATTGGCTGTTGTACATGCAGAATAGTTCTAAACAAAGACAGCAAAGACTTTGATGGACTTCTGTGCATCCGGAAGTTATTACTTCTTATCATAGTAAAATAATGATTGAAGAGCATAGAAGGGGCATATGTTGTGGCCATTAGGGAACATATTTGAGGAAACATTTCCTGAGAAAAATTCGAGAGCACTCCAGTAACACCAAAAAGCAACCATTTTTAAACCTAGTCACAAAAAGTTGTGGCTGATATTTCGCAAAATAATTGGTCACAGGAAAAACATTGTCACATTCATAAATTGCATATAAATCTGCAGATTTTAGTGTATAAAATGGGTTGGAAGTTATTTCCAAGTTAATTATACTATGGCCATAACTTGTTGTAGTAGTTTGCCTGGACTGCTTTGAAGGCTGGATGAGCGCATCTGTTATAGGAGCAGTTTCACCTGCAGTTCATTGTACTTCCTGTAAAACATTATCCAAAGTCAAACAAAATACAAAGAAGGCTCCCACTGCATCCAAAAGGCATCAGATCAGGCTCCTGGCAGGCAATGTGGTTTTCAGAAGGTGATTTTCAGATGTGCTCAAGTGCCAAGTGCTTTCAGAAGCACTTAATAACCTCAGCCATTTTTGAGTGGCCAAGCCTGAGGGCTTGGAGGAGGTGTAGTATAAAATGTGTATGAGACTCTCCCTCTTACTGCCTTCGTTAGTATGTAATGCACCAGGAAAACAAAAAGCAGATGGAAAAAGCATCAAGGAGCTTTCTTCTTCCATGCCTGTAGGAATTGCTTTGTTCCTGCTGATTAGAGGTACTCTAGGCACTGGATATCCTCTCTTGAAGGTATCATTAAAGCTGTGATGGTTCTGAAGAGCTGGTAATTTCCATTGTTCAGTTGCAAACACATTTTGGGTAGACAGTCCAGGAAAAAGTGAATTATTTATCTCAGTAAACAAGCCTACTTGCATTAAATTACATATTCAGTATTTATACTTACAGCTAATAGATCTTTTCAAGTCTGTTTTACTACAGGCAACTTTTGGAGAAAACTTCTGTGCCCCGTTATTTGATTAGTTATCATTTTTAAATGACTACTGGCAGGAATGAGAATTGATTTGAGACTCAAAACTTTTCTGGAAGTTGAATGAGGTTCTTTATTGTTTGTTACAGTTCTCAAAATCAGTCTCATTTTTTTATATGGCTGCTCTGGAGCAAACTTTAAAAATACCTTATATTTTAAGTTACATTCTCCAAAAGCATATTTTTTTTGCTTTTGTTGTAACCTCACCAAACGAGCATCAATTTGTGCGTTCAGAATCACTGCAGAATGTGAATTTACTTCTTTCTGTTTTCTCAGATATAGAGTAAAAAATCTCCTTTGAGAATCCAAACCAACCCTGTAATGGACAGAAAAAGCTGTTTGTTTAAATGAAGGCCCTATACTCTTCACATGCTACAAATTGGAGAGAACAGATTAAAAGCACATTAAAATTAAATGGTGCATTTTCAGACAGTGTGGTTATGCTACCTTTATCCTTGCTCTTTCTGCTGGTAAAATTTATGGAGTCGCAACTTACTTCATCAACATTTTCACTGGATTTGAATTAATTTTAACTGTTGGTGTTTGGATTGCTGTTAAAAGTCTTACAAGTAATTCACTGCCTCTTAATGCTCTCCTGCATAGGGCTTTCATTTCTTGCCATAAAATTTAATATCTAGCAGTAACTTTTCTATCGGCATTTAATATTTTCTAGCTTGCTGATGTTTAGCTTTCGAGATGTATGAAGTATTAATATTACCTATTCTACAGCTTCCTTGCTAAACTTAATCATCTTCAGTGTAGCAGCACAGGAAACTACTAGAAAGATGATTCTTAGCAAATGACATTAATATCAATGGCACATGATTAAATCCGAAGATTTATAAAGGTGGTTGCAGCACTGGGTGTCTTTACTGCACTTATGAAAAGGCAGGTTAAGTATTCATACTTTCTATATTTAATAAAATTTAAAAAATAAAACATTCATCTTTTCCATCAGCAATTTCTGGGTCTTACCAAACAAGAGGGGTAAGGGAAAGTAGGTGCCACTCATAGTACAATACAGGGTATTATAAAGTTTGCTTCTCTTTAGTGTAGCAATGGATGCTTCAGTCAAGTGGAAGTTGTGGAATCTTTTTGGAGATGAAGGTTATTAGGAACAGAAAGTCAAGTTATTAACCTTTAGAGATTTGGTTTTGAGTACCAATGGCAATTTTGTATATGATGGGGAAAAAAAAACCTTAAAGAAGAATTCTGTGTGCTTTGACTTTTTTTATTCTTTTATGCTTACTTTGTTTTTTTTTTTGTTTTCTCAAAGGTTCCAAAGTCCTAACATGACCTTAGTTGTAGTTATACTGACTCTTTTTATGTTTGGAAACTCTACAAAAGGAAAACTTTCAGTTTAGTTCTCTGTAATTGTTTTAAGATCTTGAAAACTTATTAAGCTGATTGCAACTTTTTGTTCAATAAGCAAGCAGCCTATTTTCGGAAATCCTGCAGGAGGAATGGCAACAGTGCTGATATTTTCAGATCTTGACTGTACTCAAGTTGCCAGCATTTTATCCAAGAATATGCTTGCTGTTTATATCTGTTATAGTGATCCATAGATTAGAATGTATTTGGAATCATCATGAAGTTGTCACTGCTGGACTTGAAAGTTAAAGCACTAAGAAAAGTGAGGGTGGGGGGGAGGGCATATGTAGGGGTTTTGTTGAGGGGTTTTTTTTATGACAGTGGTTGATTTTCAGTCTGAAGAAAACTTTGGGGCTCATATCTAATTGTTTGGAGAAGGATAATCTGTTCTACAGGGACCAGACACTGTTCTTTGCAGTGGAAGTTTAAGTTGTTGAAGAATTAGTGAGGCAGTCACATGTGTCTATGGTTCTTCTCTGTTAAGTAACAGCTACTTTTGCTCTTGTCTTATTCACTAGAATGAAGGAATAAATTGTGGGTTTTTTTGTAAAATTAATAAGAATATATCAAAAGTAGCATCACGTAAGTACTTTTTTGTCTATATGTTGTCTTTGCAGACATTTGATCATTTTTGTTTTGAAGTTGTTTTCTTCACCATTAACCACTGTGATGGCTTAAAGGAGATGTAGAATGTTCTTCAGATGTAACGGATTAGGAGCTGATTATCAGTTTTTTTTCTTTTCCAGTGTTACCTGCTGTGTCTGCTGATTGCTGTATGGGCACTCTTGACCAAAAGCAAACATGAATTTCTTAATCCTCTTTCATTTTGGAGTATTGATAATATAAGTTCATATTTCACTTCATAGCAATTTGGGTATACAACCTCTTAGTTGTCTATGGTGAAACCATGCTGATCAGCACTTGTAAATGGGATAGGTGTTCTCTGTGTCACTCCTGTTCTCCCCAGCTTAGCTGGCCCACATGCCAAATTGGCAGGAGTGTACCAGTGGTAATGACCTGCTCTTCTTGTGCAGAAACCTGTTTTGACCAGAGGCACTCATAGTTTTCTGAGGGCCTGCAAATTAATATTTCTCCTTCTACGTCTGTTTTGTCAGCTAGAGGCTACTTTACTATCTTTGTTTTCAAAAGGCTGACATTTGCATTATTGAAGTTAGAAGCTAAGTCTGCTCTGTATTTAGCACTTGAAAAGTTAATTTTTTGGCAAATGCTCATAATGTACACTTGCATCCAGATTTGAGTGGGTGAAAATATTTCCTAGTAATATCAAAAGTGATTCAAATTTGTATGCAGGAAGTCATCTGTCCTTCATGTGCACAGACTAGATGTCCTGGGATCATCATGGAGTTAGCTATCCCTGGAGGTGGCTTTCAGCATAAAAGAAAATAAGCTGTTCTATCCAATACTTTTCAGTCTGGTCAAACTGCTAAAAGGCATGTTAGTGTGAATACATGTCATACACTTCTACTTTATTGTGATTGCTATTCCTATAAGGACTAGGGAAAAATACACCTTTGTGGTCATCACAACAGTCTCAGTGCAGACATTGTTTCTACCTATTTGTTCTTACAAGTTATCAGATCGTTCAGTGAATCATAGAATCATAGAATAGTTAGGGTTGGAAAGGACCTTAAGATGGTCCAGTTTCAACTCCCCTGCCATGAGCAGGGAACAGTCATTTCCATTTATGTGCTCCAAGTATTTTTTGTAGACCAGATTTTTATTTTCGTGAACATTATTAGGACAGTAGGGTTATTGTGAATTAAAGCAAATTCTTGATGAACAAAGTCCTTGTGAAGGTCAGGAGGAACACGCAATAAGATGATGGAAACTTTGCACTAGAATTTAGTTCTTGCAAGAAAACTGTAAAGTAGCAGATGTTTAAGATATAAAGTATATATATGAAATCTAGTTTGTGTTCCTAAACTGATGGATTGTTATGCTTTGAGGAGCCTTTTTTCAGTAGGGTGTAGATGAAGGCTTTCCTGCTATGACAATTCAGTCTCCCACAAAGAAAGATGTCTGGCATCTCTTGCATTAAAGTGTCCCTTTTGTGCAGCTCTGTGTCTTCTGATTTGAAGTGGGAATAACGTTGTGACAGAAGCATAAGCAGTCTACCCTTTCTGCCTTCTTGTTCATTCGAATTGGAGAAGAAAGCAGGTGCTGGAAGACAGTAATGGTTTGTCTGTGTATACTAATGAGGAAGATTCATGTGCTTTGATATGTAACCTGACGAGCACAAAAGACTGTGCCTGACACAGAGAAGGGCTTGTGCGATGCCAACCAAAATATGGCTACTGTGGCTAATTTTAGACTTTCTGGCCTTGACAATGTCCTCTATTTCAGTTATTTTTATTTATATATTTATTTATTTATGCTTTTATTAGGTTCTCAGGCCATGTGAGTTATGGCAGACTGCCTGGATTTCAGTCCTTGAATTTGACTAGTTATGTGTCTGCCACAGACCAGTATTCTAAGTGCTAGTCTCTCCCTAGGATATCTATTTATTCTTATGCTGAATTCTGACTATTTATTATGGCTATGTAAATGAGCATTATGAATGACAGATAAAAAGCTTTTGGAAAGAGTTTGCCCATAAAAGTCTTACTATCTAACTGAAGCTTCAGACAGGTTTTTCTTTAGGTAACCAGCTTACATCCTTCAAATGCTGAAAATGTCTGGAACAAGCAGTCTATTGAGCTAAGGCAGAGTCAAGTTTTCAATTTTTCTTTTTTTTTTTGCCATCTTCACATATTAGTGGCCTGTAGGTAGCTATATTATGAAGGATGTTGCTTGCTGTAGAAGTTATATATGCTTTGTACTAGAGGCAAATCAGCAGTTCTGAAGAATGATGGTTTTTATTGAGATTTAGGCACTACCATCATTATTTCCTACATTCCTCTGAGGCAGAGGAATGCTGTACAGCTGCTTGCCATTAGAAGTTGAAGGATAACGGTGGAGAGAGAGAGAAGTAGCATGATCTAGGATCACTACTATCCTGAGTTTGTAGCAACGTTTTATTAAATTCCCTCATCAAAATTGTTAGAGGTGTGTTTTCTCTGTTATCATTAAACAAAAACAGGCACCAGTGAGGAAAGCAAGCTCCTTCCCAGACTTATAGTTTGGAACAGACTTTACACCTGACCATACTGTGTGTGTATTGATGGTGTTACAGGTCACTGCAAGGTTAAAATTATTTCAGTTATAGCAGCAACAGAGCTTAGCACTGGAGTTCAATAGGTGCTGTCTTAAGAACAAGTTTCTTTGAAAGGGCTCACTTGAAAGGGCTTCAGTCATGGGCTTGCTTCAGTTCCTTCACTTTGCAAAATCAAAGCAGTGTCCAAAAAAGTTAATTATATATACTCTTCAGCTATAGACAGTTACAAAAGCTTAAAGACTTCAATTGTGTATATTATCTGGAATGGAAAGAGGGAGGACTGTAGGAGTTTTTATAAGTTGAAAGAAATTATCCAACTGATATGCTATTGTTTGACAACCTAGCCCATGGAGTCATTACTTTTTTTTTCTGAAGCATCTGCTCTTTGGGCAACTCTGAATAAAACACCCAAGTTAAATATGTCAATCTCTACAGCCTCTGTGTCAAACAGAGGGGTTCTTTTATTACCTGATGGGAATAGGCTAAGGTGTAGTTCTTCCTTGATTCCCTTCTTGTACCGCTATTAGGTACCCATATTGCCAGCGTTGCAGATTTGGTTTCTCATTCACTGTACGAGTCTCTAAGAGACACATTAGCAGGCTGTAACTTAATTTTCTCAGAATCTTACTGGGATCTAATTCCATGTACTGCTATTTGTTGTTATGGAAACAGTGTAATGAGTTCAGTTGTATAAGGGTGGAAATATCACATACAGTTTCTGCTCGGAGTAAAAATGACAAAATGGCATTTCTATAAATGGTGTTCCAGAATAAACTGCTTCAGTGAGACTCATGAAGTTTTCCTTCCAGCTAATTCTTCATCAGTCTACAGTTTTTAAAATAAGTGACAGAAGAAGCCTTTTAAATATAAAACTCATAGAAGACTTTTTATCAAAAATAGCAGGAAACTTACTCTTATCATTTACCATATAAGAAATTTTCAGAAAAGCCAACATACTGCTCTCTTTAACACCTTTATTATATCAAATAGTATGAATCTAATGTATGTATCTTTGCAAGATGATTTTAACTGGCAACTATTTTAACTAAGAGAACAATGCTTTTATAGTGTCACATAATATGTGTCTCATAAAAAATATGTCCCAGTAAATCTGATATAGTGGACACTGTGATGCTTGAAGTCTTAGTACCCTTCTGGTAGTCTATCTAGAAATTTGGCAAACGTGTCATTTCTGTGGGTAAGAGCTCTGCCTGTGTGGATATAATAGATGCAGTACTCATAATATTTTTTATTATAATATCTGAAGTATAGAATAAATCTCTTTTCTTTCTGGAAAGTTGACAGATAAGTTCACTGGAAGTCCTGTGTCCGAGCAGATTTACCAGTGACTTTTACTCCTTTATCGGTATGGAGATGGAAAAATATTTGAGTGTTTTCAATCACATAGTGTAGCACTAAATTCATGCCAGTTGTTACTTAGGCATATTTCATATATTGGGGAGCACGAATTTTATGCCATCAGAATGATGAAAAGAGAAAACCACAAAACCAAAAAGATAATGTTTGAACTAAAGAGGTTATAAAGCAGAAAAATACTCTCACCTCTTCAGCAGGAAAAATCTTTCTGCATTAACATCCTTAAGTAATGCTTGGAAATCTGTTAGATCAGAGAATTGCTTCACTGCTTAATTAAGGAATGTGAGATGCAGAACAGAACCTTATGTCCCTAGGGTTGGGGTTAAACAGTAGGTCTGCAGCTGTGTTTGGAGCTTAACTTTTGTAGAAATGCTGGTGGAGTTTTTCTGTATTCCTTGGGATGTTTGCCATTTTTAGTGTGGCCATGTGGCAAAGCTCCTTATCTTTTAACTCATCTGAAACATTGAACATTTTATTAACATCAGTTTAAAAATCAAATAATTAAAACAAGGCAAAACTATTTCTTTTGATAGTTTTCTATTGACCTTCGCTTAAAGCTTGTGTTTCAAGAGAGACCTTAGTAAGTCTGCTAAACTCTGAAAGAAATTGAGCACATGCTTGTAGTAAGCTGACACAGATCATCAGCTGTGTTACCTTACTGTGTTCTGGATAGTGTTTGTAGCTGGTTTTGTCTGTGTAGCATCAAGGAGCACACAGGTATCAGTGGTGGGACCATTAGTGCTGATAGGGTGCATATGAAGCCAGGGCACTGATTACACCAGAGTGTTACCAGTGCTCAGTCCTCTTTTTCTTATAGTTCGGATTATAGTTTGTGCAGGTTTTAAGATTTGCAATACAATAAGCAAAAAGAACAGGTGAAAATATGTTCAGCTGTTGAGAGAAATATTTGTAATTCTTTGTCCTTTCTAGGATGTGGCTTTATGATGAATTTAAGTAGGCCAGGTCAGTTGTTTGGGGGGTGGAAAAGCTTTGTCTGGCTTTTTTTACGCAGTTTAATGAACACTATTTTATCCACAGTGGCACCTTTAACTGCCTCTAGCTGTGATCTACTTATTAATATACAAATAGAGAAAACAATTTATCACGTAGTCATAAAGTAGGTTTTGCAAAAGACTGTTCAAGCTTAATAAAATCAGGCCTTGTCAGTCTGGCTAAATCTCAGAGTCAAAGGCAAAAACACCATGATGGAAGAAGGCTGCAAGTTCAGCTCAGTTTTCATGTCTACCTGAACATGTCAGAAGAATGCCATCATACGTGTATTTGTGTAGTATCTGAAGTCCTGGTGCTGATAAAAAAACTGTTATCTCAGAGGAGATGGAGATAGCAGAAGCTAGATGGACTAAGTATCTGCCCTACCACAGGGACAGGATCACTCTTTATATGTTTCTGACTGGAACGGAAAGAAGGGGAAAACTTACCTAAACCTATGGGGAAACCGTGTGCTGTTCCAATTATTTGCTACTGCTACTAGTAGTGATTGCAAAGGTGAGAAATAGTTTATCTGTTTAATTATGCATCTTCTCTCAATGTGTAATCTTAAGATGTTTATTCCTAGCTGGTTAGAACATAAATAATAATAATTAAGCCCAAATATGCAATACCCATCTCCAAAAGTTGCCTGCTGTCCCTAAAAACAACAAGCTTTAAACTGGTAGCACTGTTATTGACTTCTGATTGTTTGTTTAGTTTACATCCCGTCTTCTATAAAGAGAGACATTTAATTGCTTGAAGAACTTGGGATTGTTCAGCTGATCACACCACAGCTGTTTAAATACCTTCCTTTAAAATCAGTCTTAGGTGCTGTTTGGAACATACTAGCTGAATGCTTCCAGATTATCTAGAGCTACCCTTATCCAATCCAGTCTGCATTTCAAATTCTTTTCATACTTGTACAAACAGCACTCTGATTCTTCTTTTTTATTGATACGAACTTTCGCTTGCTAATGTTCTGATGAAAAAGAAGAAAAGGGTGGAATTAAAAACCTGCCAAGCAGTACAATTGTTTCTCTGTGGGTGATCTTATTTTGTATGTTTTTCTTATGATCTTGGCTCTTTAAATGGCATTTATTGACAGCATAATTATAAAATGCAGAGGAATTAATGTGCTAGGCATGCAGTCCTTAGAGTCAGTGGAGAAACTTTCTATCCTGAAAATCAGTGTTAAGAATATCGTATTATTTTGTGGGCATCTTGATTGTCATTACATGAGTTTTTGCAGTGCGTATGCTAAATATTACCATTATGCAATGGGTATGCAGTTACTTGGTTTAAACTTTTGTAGTTTTGTTTGGTCTTTTGCATTTGCAGAACCATGCTAATAGTTCCTTCATATTGTTCTAGCAGACTTAGGCTGGGGGAGGAAAGACAAAGATAGAAGGGGGGAAAAATAAGATGCATTTTTGGCTTGCTGGTGCTGTGCGTGTGAGCGCGTGCGTGTGTGTGTGTATTTATATATACACGCCCACCCACACCACCCTATTGCCCATGATGCATCCAAATGTTAGCCCTAGATCTATATCCAATCTTGTCACGCTTGTGCGCTGAATAGATTGGTTGAGTAAATGTTTAACCCTGGAAGGTATCTTACATTTTTTCCCCAGAAGAGGCAAAACGTTGTTTTCCAGAAGGACTGAGTAGTTTACCAGGGCTTTTTGGATAGTATAATGGTGACATTTTAATTTTTCTGCTTTTACCAAAAGTAGATGTCTTCTGTTTATAAGAGGTGTTTTATAATACCTTTAATACCTTTAGAATACCTTTTTTTTGGTACCTTTAAAAGTGAGTGAAAATAATTTTACTTTTTATGTCAAATAGAGTATCCAGTATTTGCCTAAAAGAATATTTACCGAAAAGGTTTTAATAAAGTGTCAGTGTTTATGTTTCACATAGAGGACTCAGCATTATGCAACATTATGGTCCCAAATCTCAACATCTGAAGAGCAGTAATAGTAGTAGAGATGGTAAAGCTTCAAGAGAAGATGGTGATGTACCAACTTACAGGTCTTGTTGGAAATAATAAGGAATCTCATATTGCTGTATATAGCATCTTTGACCAAAATGCAGGTATTGCTGATATTCTCAAATGTACTTGACAGAATTAACTGGTCTTCCTAGGCTGAAAGAAGGATAAGGAAAGGATGGATGTTTGTGCTGTAAAGGACTGCCCAGGGCGGAGCACAGCATTGGCTTGTCTGACCTGCTTGAGCAGGCTGTTTCCTGTGGGCATCATACCTTACTTGAGGGGATCTGGTTAGCAGCAGCCTCAGCAGCTTACCCCACCAGCGTTCTTTGGCATGGGGCACTGCAGGCAGGATGGAAGACGAGCCAGGTTTTTCAGTTTCCTGTCTCTGCTGGCTCCTATCTGCCGGAGAAATCAGAAGCAAAGGACTCGGCTATTTCCTTTCCCACCCAAGGAAGCCACAGAGAGCAGAGGATCTCCCCTGCCCCTCCTCTGCATTCGTAGTGATCTGTGGATGTCTCTTTTCTCACCGGCAAGGTTGTGTACCACTGAGTAGTAAGAAAAAGAGTCATCTGTTACAAGGATGAGCTTTCAGAGAGTGGGATGTGAGGAAATTTTAAAAAGGTGACTCCTTAGGGGAAGTTCCTGTTATGTTTTTTTGTGTTGATGCCTCATGTTCTGTGTGAAAAACAGCTCTCCATGAAAGACTAAAGCTGAGCGAGTGAAGAGTTAGTTACAAATTGATAATGAAAGTTACACTGAGGATGGTTTGACAGTATTTTAATGGCCTGCTATAGAGTATTACACTTCTCTTTTTTCGCCTGGACCTCTGGCAGCCTTAGCAATATAAATGGAGTAAGTCAAGTTTATGTGAACTAGGTTTTGGTGCTTTTAGTAGAATTTATTAATGACATTATAATGCTGTAGATGCTACAGATTAAGCCCAACATATTGGTAAACTGTGGATTGGCAAGCTTGAAAACAGACTGTTGAGTGCTTGTAATAACAAAAAGGGTACCTCTGGCAGTTAAGCAGCTAATTCCATTTTTAAAAATAGGTTTGATCACAGCCATACAAACTAATTTAGAAGAAATGAACATCTATTTTTCTTGAGATAAGTGTCTGGTTTTAGGAGAAATGTGCAGTGGTTTATGTGGGAGGTTGCTCAAAGAGAGCAGCCCACACATGAAGAACTTGTCTTTTTGTATGTGTAATATAATTTAAGGGATTTATTTATTTTTAAGACAAAGCTTAATTTCTGTGCAGAACTCCAAACTGATAGAAGCATCACATAAACATGTTTCAGTGCAGACATTTTCACAGCTACATTCTTTAGAAGCATTTGTGCAAAGTTTTAGTGATTGTGTCTGCAGCAGCAAGGATTTTCTTGGTAGTATAATTACATGCAGGATCTGGCAAGAGATGTGATGCATAAATAAAACTTCATTTTGGGTTTGCATTGGAAGGTTTTGGTATTTGAGGGGATCTACAGGGGTGAATTCTGTGAGAAGCTGCCAGAAGCCTCCACTGTGTCAGATAGAGCTAATGCCAGCTGGATCCAAGAGGGACCTGCTGCTGGACAAGGCTGAGCCCATCAGTGAGGGTGGTAGCTCCTCTGGGACAACAGTTAAGAAGGGGATGAGGGGATAACTACGCAACAGCAACTGTAACTGGTGTTTCTAAGCTACAAAGTAGAGGAAACTGTACTGTGTGTACAGAGAGGGGAGAGTACACTGAGTGAGAATATACCAGAGAAACAGCCCTGCTGACACCAAGGTCAGTGAAGAAGGAGGGAGGAGGTGCTCCAGGCGCTTCCCCTGCAGCCCGTAGTGCAGCCCATGGTGAGGCAGGCTGTGCCCCTGCAGCACATGAAGGTCTATGGTGGACTGAAATACTTACTACTTTCCTAGAGTGTAAATGTGCACAAGTGTAAAGGTACACAAGTGCAAATTATTCTTACAGTAATTTGATTGGAAGGTAGAGACAGTGACAAATAAACATTATTAAAAAAATCCTCTGCTATGTCCTCCTTTTCCAGTCAGGTTGATAACCATTGAGCCAACTATTTTGCTTCTTTAATTCTGTGAGCATGAACTGTGGGAAGAGTAGGAAAAGATGGTACTTGTAATGAATATTTGCTTCTTGGAATAGGTAATTCATCTTGGGATGAGTTGGTTGGTACCATAATAGTCCCAACCCTCCTCATGGCTTTGAAAGATTTCTGAATGAGGTTTCAGTGAACTCTCAAGAACCAAGATGAACTAGTTATGGTAGTACAGAGCTCTGTACATGTTAATTGGTCTCTAAGACACAAGGCAGAAAAGATCCAGTAATACCTCACAGAGTCAGTATATCATTTTAAAAATGAGTTTCAAATCCTTTTACTGATAAAAACAAGAGGGAGCATGTGCAGGTGTATAGCTTGTGTGTTGCTTTGCAGAACTATTCCATTAGACCAGCAGGCTGTGGAGGAATGAAGTGTGTAATATAGGCTGGGCTGTATGTGTATTTGCTGAATGGGGTTGATCTGTATTCTTTATCACAAAGTGGGTTTATGAACTTAGTGTAACTTAGTGAACTTATGAACTTAGTGAACTTATGAACTTAGTGAACTTATGAACTTAGTGAACTTATGAACTTAGTGAACTTAGCATTTGGTGTATTAATACTGACTGGAAGCTATTTCAAGGTATTATATGAGCATTACAAATAACAGAGTACCTCATAGACAAGACAAGGAGCAGCTGTAGTTGCTGTAAGTGCTGCTGGAATGTAGGCAAATTCATTTTGGAAAAAATTGTGTATTTTCCATTATCTCTGCTCTCAGTCAGTCTGGACATAAACAAACAAGCAAAAAATCCCTGGCAGAGCACTCAGGCACAAGAAGATTTGGGACCACCCATTCTGGTTACTTGCTCTGTGGTTTTGCCACCCTTGGTCCATCATAGGCTTCTTTGGGTCAAAGAGATAAGTGTCATAGTGCACAACAGGTTAGTGTTTTGGCTGTTCAAGAGATGCTCTCTCCCCTCAAAAAGTACCTGTGAAAATAATAGTCACTTTCTTAGAACAGATATAAGGAAACAAATGTATACTCTGGTGAAGGTACTGTGACACTATTTTCACTAACCTGTTCTGAGAACCCTGCTGGTGTTAGCAATAATCTTGATACAAGGAGAGATGCATCATTACAGTGATTTAAATTGAAAGTGCGTTAGAACAGTCGTAACTTCAGTTTAATTGCAATCACAAAAATACCAAGCAGACAAGAACAGTCTGAACTGCCAAGTTCAAAAAGGTTAACATAGACTAAAGAAGGGGAAAACACTGTGAAATTTGGATAGGGCTTCTTTAAGGATTTAATTCAGAAATTAATATATTCCTTTTGGTGTGTGGTTTATTGGTGGGGGGGGGGGGGGGGGGGGGGGGGGGGGGGGGGGGGGGGGGGGGGGGGGGGGGGGGGGGGGGGGGGGGGG
>JBCJKH010002956.1:32985-62640 GCA_039877255.1 Loriculus beryllinus | reverse complement strand
TCCCTGGATGTGCCACATCCCAGGTGGCTCTTTGAGGTAACATATCTTTAATAGCTTCCAAGACAAAATTCATGCTTGCCAAGTTATCTTTAGCCAGATTATCCTGTAGTGCTCTTCAGCCTTCCCACACTCAGCTTCTTTCAGAAAATGGAAACTAGGCCAGGCAACATATGATAGAGGTGATCAAAATACTGGAGAGAGCCCAGACATCTTAGATGATACCAACAAAATGGAAAATGATCGCTAATATGTTACTGGCTTAGCAATATTCCTGAGTAATAGGCGCACCAATAATTAACAGACTTAATATAAATTGATGAAGGGATTTTATCTCTCTAGTCTCAAAGACATGTTTGGGCAGCAGAAAAAGTGAAATCTGTACAAATGTTAAGATTTTCTGTCAGAAAAGATGCAATAATCAAGGTTAGCAGTGTTCCCTGGGGCTTGGATTAAGTGACCTAATACCTCCTATCCCCTGTTTCTCTTATCCGCCCATCAGCTACAACACTGGACTTCTTCCAGGAGTCAAAAATAGCTATATTCCTGGATTATTCTGTGCCTCTGCTGTAATGAAGACAACTTTCCTGTATTGTTAGACCATATACTGAACTTTTAACTTGGATTATGTACTGCTGCTACTTCACACATATGTGGACATATAAGAAACACCATCTATTTCTCTAACATAACTTCTGCTATAGAGTTGCAGGTGAATTTCTGTTTTCAAGACACAAGTATAAATTACATATGACCTTGAAATAAAACTGGTTGATTATATTGGCTTCTGGTTGCTTCAACCGAAAACAAGGAAAGGTCAGATCAATCAAATTGACAGCTGTTTGTAGGCCTTGCCCTGCTGATGTTGTAGGAAGCAGTGTTTTATCGCTGTCTGTTTTGGCAATTCTAGAAGCATATTTTAACCAAAATAGTATGAGGATGGGGGAAAAACATTGCAGCACCCATAAGATAAACATATAAGTTAATAACTTCATTGACTAGTCAGTGCAATTCACTTTTATGATTATGAAGAGGAGGGGCTTCCACATTTACTGACAGTATCTGAGATATGAAGAACTTAATTCTAGCTGCAGGTTGTGGAATGTGTGGAGGAAGACTTACATCTTCATATGTTTATTTCTGGGGTATCCATTTCAGAGTCCCTTAAGTATTCTAGCTGTCAGTTATTCGCACGCACATTATAATGGTGGTGGAGGGGGGTGGGGGTAGGACTTTGGGGCCCCCCTCTTCTCCTTATTGTTTAGGTAACCAGTAGATACTGATGGGAATCTCACTGATTTTTACTTCATGTGCTGTTGAAATAAGTAATGCTGTAAAACTTCTTAGTCAGTGCTGGAAGCAGTGTTGGGTTTTTAATAACTGTCTGGTGGGTACTTCTGCGTCAGAGGATATTGAGTTACGACACCTTTCTGTTTGTACAGCTTCCTTTCCCCATGTCTCTGTTTAGGTCCCTGATTTGCTAAGGAAGAATTGCTAGACTGACAGTTTGAGAACTGAGCCTTGACATGGTAGTGTGTTGGTTGCTCAGTGGCAAAACTCTTTTCCTGCTGGTGGTCTAGAGAGAGCTGCTGTTCTGCTCTGTGTCTACTCTTCAGTCCCTTTTTCAGGCTAGCCTGTGTAAGACTGTTTGCCTATGTACAACTCCCATGTCAAACTCCAAGAGCTTTGACTCAGTAGAGCATGTCTTCTAGAAAGCATAGTTACTTTTTATGACGGAGTTATATAAATGATTGACATGTGCATTACAGAAGAATTTCAGTGGGGCCATCTTAAGGTTTTAGCTCATTTTGAAACCTGTGCGTGGACACCAAGTATCTTACTTATGAGTAGACTTTGGTTTTCTTATTATGTTGTCCTCTTTGAATTAAGGGCTTTTATATTTAGCAGAGCATGTTATGGATCAAACTGGAAACACAGGCATCAGAAAATTCAATTTGATGGCTTCTTAATAACAGCTGAGTAATTCAAGCTTCCTGAGGGCTTGGGAATACCTTTGGATAGTAAGAGAGACAGTTGAAGCATTATATCAAAATAGCATTGACATCTGATGACTACTAGCTATTTACGTTTGAGTAAATGCATTCTTGTTTCTGTCTGAGGAGGTGTTATATTACCCCTTTTGGCTTTGAGAATGTGCTTATTGAACCTCAGGGGATCTTGCCAGTGTATGTGCAGTTCTGCAGTATGTGATGGGAAGCTGTGCAAACAAATAGTGACGAGAATTCACCAGACCTGCTGGGCTTTTCTCAGCAGTTTCTCAAAAGAGAAGATAAAGGGTGGATGAATCTACATTTAAAACCTTAAACTACTTCCTAGCCCTTAAAAAAAAAAATCCATTCCATTTAACACACTTGTGCAGGTCAGTTTAGAATTGCCATCTACATGATTTATGTATCTCTTACTGTGTAGTAGAAAAATCGTTAACTGTCTCAAATACTAATTCTGGAAAGGATTAATGAAAGGATTTCTGGCTACATCTATCAAAATGTTCTTATTCAAATGCGATGTCTTAATTGACTCACTGTTTTAGAATGTGCAGCACTCAACAGTGGACCTTGGTACTAAGATTTCTTTTTATGTGCACACAATGCTGAGTGCAATGAGCATCTCATAGCAGGTACCATTGCTCAACCTGCTCATGTAAACTGTGTAATCATTAAACTTAGAATTAGATGTAGTTTAGTCCCTCTCTCACTTCAGAGTGTTTTGTCTTGACTTAAAGTGTAGAGTGAAGGGGTTGGAGCTGGGCATTCTGGATCCTGTTTCTGGCACTGCCGCTAGTCTGTTGTGAGATTGCCTTGCTGGTATTTAATCTCTGCCTGAACTTGTGAAGTGCCTCTACAGTACTTACCTACTTCCAAAATAGGGTTGTTCTAATATGCTAATACTTGAAAAACATTTTGAGGCACTTAGATGAGAAGTGGAGTTGGAATACAAAGAGGCAGTTAATAGAACTGAAGTGGGTGAGGGTGAAACTTCTGGTGAAAAGAACCTTGAATCTCAGTCTGACATGAACACTTTGATAATGAGAAGCCTAAAAATGCTGCTGGATCTCATTTGCTGGCTCCTCGATACCTCAGCGATGATGATTGCTGAACTGCAAGCGCGCTTCAGAAACCTTACCCCAAAAGATATTTCTTTAGAAATTAGTGGCAATGGAATCCAAGAACTGTCAGCATTTCTGACTTAGAGCTCACTGCATCACCTGTAAACTCCCACAGAAAAGTTCCCATCTTCCATCTCTGTATTTTGTCCTATGCAATATGCTGCTGTTTCCATAGGAGTTCTTTTATCTGACATAGGTGTGTTCTCAAACAATTGTGTGGAGGTAGAAGTAACTGAAGAGCTTGGAAAAGATGAGTGAAAACAAGCAGGTGCAGTGTTTCACATCATAAAAGCACATGATTTGAGAAATCCAGAACAACGGTTTTCCTGAGAAATATATTAATTCTTTTCCCCTTTTGCATGCATTTCACCATAGACTCCTTTATTTGAATTTCTGTAGCTCCCAATGGCCACAGCTGAGTCTGTGCAAAATACTGGAGATGTGCAAAATACAAGAGATGCTGTGTAATTTAGCTTGCAATCTTAACAGATATGACTAGGAAAAGGAAGCAAAGAGGTACTTCATGAAATAAAAATAAATTCTAGTAAAATAGGCAGGTAGTTTCTCTTTGGGAAGAATTCACTCTTCTCATATTCCCATTTTTTTCCTGCTTCTTCAGCAAGTTTTATGTCAAGGAGTAACCTTGGCAAGATTTCATCTAGCTCATGAGAATAATGTGTGGATTTTACAGAACAAGGTAGTACAGGACGGAAATGGAGATGAGATCCTCTCTCAAGAGGAGCTTCACAAGCCTTGCAGTAATTGCCAGAGTTGCTGGAGTAGGACACATTCATGTAGGCAAGGAGTGGTTTAGCATAGGAATATTTGATCATATCATTATCTCTACAGGAAGCAGGCCCTGTCAAGGCTGAGATAAATGAAGGACCCTGGCAGCTTTTGTGCAACAGCTAAGCAGCCTGTCCTGTTAAGAAAAATAGTTCCCTTCAAATGATCCATGTAATGTTAATAGCTCACTGACTCTTCCAAAATAAAGAATCAGATTTTAAAATGTGCCCTATTTTGGATGTTGTTTGTGGATTTTTAGCTCATCAGTTGATGGTGTGAGAAACTGCTCTTGGCTTTCAGGTAGCTCCCCTCCCTTCCTAGTGCCATAGCTTGAGGTTTTTTCCCTAGTAAATGCAGCCTCATCAGCCCTTTTTCCCTCAGTTGTGACTAGTCGCTGCCTTTTGGCTCTGTGGGCCCAGGTGCACTGACAGGGTAGAATGTCAGCTAATGGATAATGATTGCACTCCCACCAGCAAGCTACAAAACAGTGTAATGATTTGGGAGGGGCACCTTTCACCTCCAGAGGAGAGTTAGAGAGTAGGCTTTAGTTTCTCTAAGAACTGCACTAGAGTAGACCTTGCCCATATAAATATGAGTAGTCCACAGCACTATATAAATATGAAGGAAATGAACGTTAAGAAAGCTTCAAATTTCCTTGTCCCTATTTCATAGTAACTTCCAACAAACAAATTTGAACTTTATAGCATAAGTAAATAGTTCATCATCTGATCATGTTAGCAATACCCTATCTTAGACTTACTTTCATCCTTTACGTAGACTTGTGAACTGTAATTCTTTTCCTTCTTGTAGTTGATGGCTTCATGGTGCAGAAACTTGGCTCCCAGTAGCATTTCTCCAGTAACAAGGTTGACAGTGGCTTTGCAGCTGGCCTGATAAGGCTTCATGGCACCTTTTAGAAACAAAACCAATAGACCAAGTAGACCAAATGGTCCGAACAGAGCAAACTCCCATAAATCCCTTGCTGATAATCAGTTGAGTAATCAGTTGGTAATAGTTGAGTTTCTGTATCATGTTCTCCAATGTAGAGCTGTTTTCTTTGCAGTGTCAAGTGGAGGGGTGTGACCAATCCTGTATCTCAAGAATATGGATATATAAATTAATTAGAGAAAGGGCTGAGAATATCCTTCCTACTTCTTGGAGATTTTGGGGCACAGAGTGCTTGTAAAGCTCACAGGGCATGTTGGCTTGACCACATCCTTCTGCATTAAAGTTTAGGCAGATTTTTAATCTCTTCAGGTTTATTTTAACACAGTTGCGTTGAGTCAATCCCACTTACAGTTGTGCTGCAATAGAATTGATTTGATTCTCTATGTACCGGTTATACTGGCTCTTCATGATGGGAAGAGTAATGATGATTTGTATGTTGAAAAACATGCCTGAAAGTTAATATATGATCACAAAATGCTTATAAACAGTTGTCCACTGATTGATTTTCAGTCCTATTTTACCTTAGAGTGATTGCTGCTGTCTTTTTCCCCACCCTAGATATTGCAGCATTATTTTTTAATACTCCATTAATTTAATTATATGGGAATGATTTTGTATTTCTTTTTTGTTTTAACTTGAAGAAGCTGACAAAAATCCCTTAAGATAGTTAGAAAACAATAATGTAGGATTAAAAGGTCCTGGTTTTTTTGCTTTCCTTGCTTTCTAATACTTGTGGACTTCGTAGCTATACAAAGTTGGGGTATACATCAGAAGAGAACAAGTTAAAAACAGCTTGTGAAAAGATGCTTCTATTGAAGCAGCTGTATTTCAAGCAGTTGAAAACCTTTTGTTTTATGATGATTTTAGTATATTCCTTCTTTGTTTTCCCTCACTTTGGTGTTCTTGCATTATCCAAAGTCCTTTGGGTGTTTTTTACTGTCAGCAAGAAGTGGCAGAGCAATATTCCAGGTCAGTTCCCCTGTTACTGTGAACTCAGGGTTGAGGAATGTAACACAGATTACAAAAATAGATTTGGCTGAGGTGGTAACACCATCTAGAGAGAATGAAATGAAACATGAATCCCAGCTGAAAAGGCAGTCCAGTTCCACTAAACTTTGAAAATACTAACACAACATAAGGCTTAGGAGCAGGAAATGGCAGAGACCACAGTATCCCTGGAAAATGCAAGGTAAAGTTCCTGCTTGCCACCTGAGCAAGCTTCTGTGGTTTGTACCATAAAGCAGCCCTGTAGTTCCAGCCAGGGACATAGCAGCTGCTTGCCCACATCATAGAAGGGTTCAGTAGGGAAGAGAGAAAAACACTTCTGCAGTTGGCTTCATGAGATTTTATCTTTCTGGAGAGGGGTTGGAGGTAAATGTCACTAATTATGGCAAGGCCTGTGTAGTTTTGTATGCAAGACTAAGATGGTACCGAGTGAGTAATTATCCTGAAAAAAAGAGTGTTAGGAATAAACTGAGAAACTGAAAGGATGGAGAAAGAAAACAAAAACTGTCTTGGAGGTCAAAGCCTATGAGGATAAAGTAAATGTTGCCAAAGCTCATGCTGGATCAGACTTCACAAAGAAAAGGGTGGCAAACAGCTGTATTCGCTAAGCATGATAAGTAGAAGCCAGTTAAGGGAAAGCAGAAGGGGGTCCAAGGTGAAGCTGGGGCTGACATAAAAGGCAGTTTTATGTATAGTCAGGCAATCGAATGAATACTTGGCCTCCAATTTCATTTGTGACAATTGCATTGGACATAGGGGCAAAAGAAGTCAGTGTGTAGCAATATTTGGAACTGCAAAACTGATTTTTTTTTTTACTATAATTTAATGAGCGGAAATAAAACTTGATTAAATACTCAGAAGAGTGGGAGAATTGTACAATGAAGTTGAGAGCTTTATGGTAGCAATTTGTGATTAAATCAAGCTATCCTGAGGCACCTTGATTATGTAATCCAGGGTAGTGTGATGACTGGGTGACAGAAATATAACTTGCTGATAAACAATTAAAAAGAAAGAAAAAAGATAATCTGAATAAGTATGTATCAGTCAATTTACACGGTAGGTAAAACTCCTTCTTTGAAGGAATAAAGACTGCTAGCTCTGCGAGTGAAGTCCTTTGACTGTATGCAGGTAAGTAATATAAAAGGTGATATGGATTCATCAAAGACTGTACTGGACTAGGTTGACAGCGTTTATTGACAAATAACTGATTACCTCCAGAGGGAAAATGTAGTGCATTTGAGCAGTCTGGACTTCAGTAAAGCACCGGAGGGCTGCCACATGGAAATACTTACTTAAACCGGATAAAATGAGAGAACAATACAAGAAGCATTGAGTAGTTATGAAGCTGACTTAAATCTACTACTGAAATTCCTTGCAGAGGAGGATAGGCACGTCATACAGTAAGAACTGCAAAATATTGCAGAATAATATTAAAAATAGAAATGTAATAGTAGAAAGTACCAGGCCGTGCACTAAGAACGTGTTGAGTGTTTTGGCTACCAATAAGGTGCTTGTCAGTTGAAAGCAAAGAAGGAAAAAGATCTGAATATCGGTTAGTAAATAAAAGCCACCAGTGTTATTGTGGCATATAAATAGGCAAATGTGTTCTCAGCGTGTATCAGATGAGGGATTTCTGGCAGGGTTGCATGTTACGCTGATAAGGCCTCGTCTGGAAAGCTGTGTTCAAGTCTACTCACGTAGGTTCTGGAAAGATTAATCCAGACTGGGACAGGTGCAGAGATGTAGGGGATCATCAGGCACTGGAAAGCTTATCTCATGAGAGGATGGCTTGGCTTGTTTAGCAAAACAAAACAAGCTAGGAAAGATTGGGCTCTGTGAATAGTAAACTTGGTAAGGGTAAACAGGGGCACGATAATAAAGCTAAAATACTGGAATTTTAAATACAATGAATGTGTGTTAGAGTTTAATTCATTGAGTGCCACAGTGAATGAGGCTCCTGTGTACTTTTCTCCAACTGCCTGGTTCACATGTCTTTGCAGTTTTCTGGGATTCATGAGACTTGTGCTTGCAAATGTCTCGCCTAGATCTTTCCTTGTGGTTCATTTCATAGAGTCAAGGAATGGTTTGGGTTGGAAGGGACCTTAAAACTCATCCAGTTCCAACGCCCCTACCATGGGCAGGGACACCTTCCTCTAGACCAGGTTGCTCAAAGCCCTGTCCAACCTGGCCTTGAACACTGCCAGGGATGGGGCAGCCACAGCTTCTCTGAGCAACCTGTTCCAGTGCCTGACCACCCTCTCAGTAAAGAACTTCTTCCTTGTATCCAGTCTAAACCTCCCCTGTTTAAGTTTGAACCCATTAACCCTTTTCCTATCACTACAGTCCCTAATGAAGAGAAAGTTTCATTGCAAACTGTGATCAAAAAGCAAATTAATTAAAGTCTATAGAAAGTTTTAAAACCTGTTCCAAGCGCACCTTTTTCATTCCTTTCCTCCCTCCCTCGTCTTTAAGTAGTATTAATATTTTCTTGCTTCCTAATTCTGTAGCCTTACCTTGCCTCGTAACAGTTTTAACAGGTACCAAAATTGCCTCATAGCATATTCCTACTATGTCTCAGCAAATATATCCAGATTGTGGCCAGACCTTCCCCAGTAGCTACTACCTATATTTAACTGCAGCTCTAGTTTTCGTAGCTAAAAGGTCCTTATTTCCTCTGTCAGGTAGGACATTTAACATTCTTTTTAGCATCTATTAGCCAAACCCACTAAGATTCCCTTTTGCAGTCTGGCTCCCCAGCAGGTTCTGCCAGTTGTGGTGAACAGGATAATGACATGAGTAAGGTATTCTCTTGTTTTATTTACCTCCCTCTGCCTCATGCCCTTTCTCTCCCAATTGCTCAGTTTTCTTACAAAAATAACAGTTCTGACTGTTGCATTTATTGTTTATTCACTGGCTTATTCTTTAGGTTCTAATGTAAATGGGCTGGAAGAGCCCAGCCTAGCTAAGCGGCTGCGTGGCACACCTGAGCGGATTGAGCTGGAGAACTACCGACTGTCACTGCAGAGGGAAGAAGAACTGGAAGAGGTTCCTGAAGAGACACTAGCAGAGCATAACCTCAGTAGTGTGTTGGACAAAGGAGCAGAAGAGGATGTTCCCAGCAGGTTAGCACACTTTGTCAGTAAGCTTTTCTGTAGCCATCCTAACAGACTTTTGCCTGCATTTCCTTCAGCTTTTAGTAATGTATTGTTTGCCAGGATGCCCTTTCTAAGGTTGATCAAAATGTTGATCTGCACGTGCACACAGGTTTTTTATCTTGTAGTTTCTGTTCTTACTACCTTACCTTGCTACTTATAGCTTACTACTAACTTAGATGGTAGATAGCTTACTGCTATCCTTGGAGGAAACCTACAATACTGTAATACCATGAAACTCAGTCTTAAGTTGAGATTTTTTCTTTTTTTTTTGTTTTCTAATTGTATGAGAGACAAATGAGTTTTGAGCAAACAGAGCATGGATTCAGACGGGTGGGGGCTCCAAAGTTAACTTTATTTCTGTATGTTTTGCATTACAATTCAAAACCACTTTTGGTTTAAAGATTTAAGCTTGACACACATGTAATCCTGACTGAATGAAACGAATGGCTGTTGAAAAACATGTTGTACCCTCACAAACTTCTCTTTATCTCCAAAACGGTGTATAAGCACATCACATTGAAAGTGCAGCATCTGGAAAGAAGTAACTTTTAGTAGCCTGAACTCAGCTGTGACAGAGTGTGTACACATGGACTCACGAAGCTGTGGCTTTCGTTTATAGTGCCTGGCAGTTACTAATGTCCTGTATAGCTGTTACGTCTGAAAGCTTAATAATACTTTCTGATGAATTTCTTAACATTAGTTTCTTTAGAGGATGCTGTTCTGATATTTTACATAATTGAGGTCTTCTCCAGTGCTCTGTTTGTATAATCTTGGGACTATTTATGGGAGATAAATTCTGTTTGCTTCACTCAGCCTTCCTTTAGCTCCCTGCTCAGGCCCAGGAATTACATCAACTGTGGCAGTATAGATATTAATGATATTGAGGGGTTTTTAGTCCTTTATGTTTGTAGCTTTAAACCAAAATTTACTAGTATGGAGCACTGTTATTGTTGGTTGTTGATTTCAATAAATCAGGACACAGTAAATCCATCAGTAAATGGCAGAAGAATTCCAAAGAAGAGGAGTTAATTAAAAAAAAGGGGAGTTCTGGCATGAAGCTGTTGGTCATCACCAAAAGATGTTCTGTGAGACTGTGGGGACTGACAGCAATACACTATTACATTAGTGAGTTGGAGTTCCTCTTGTAGGGTGTTGTATTTAGCTCCCTTTGTTCTACATAGATCCCCATAACCTGTATTAAACTGAATATTTCAGTCTGTAATAGACCAAATTATGTAATTTAACATGCGGAAAGCAGTGTTTAGTGGGCAGCTCACATTCTGTGGCAGAGAGGAAAGAAAATGCATCAAATTCCCTGTCAGTTTGAACTGGAGAGTATTTTGTCCCAAATCCAAACATGGCAAGCAATTTCCTCAGAGGACTGATGAGGGTGGGTGGGCCAAACATCAGAGAGATTTTCTAGATGATACCTGATAGATGATATCAGGTGATTTTCTGATCTCCTGCTCTCCTCTGTTCAGCTCTACCTGCTCCATGGTATGTCACAGAAAGACCAGAAACAAAAAACAAGGAGAAGTCTGACAACTTCTTCAGCAGCAAAAGAACTCCTGCAACAAGCCAACCAAAGCCCTAATTTGATCATGTTCACTGTCTTGGTGCAACCCCGCAGGGTTAGGAACAGGCAGAGAGGATGAGGAACTCTTTGTTCCCTCTGTCTTACAGAGCAATGGGTTTGGCTTCAGGGTTCACAGAGATGTTAGCTCTAAATCAGGTAGAGACTGCACATTTTGGTGCACAGCATCCCATCACACACACACAGGAGCATGCACACTGCAGAGAAAGTTTGCAGAAAACAATATTCAAAGTCTGTTTTTTCAAGAGAGAGTTGATCTTGTTTAAGCTTCAACAAGAAGAAGGATCGTGTCAGCAACCCAACCCTGACTACACAGTTTTGAAGGGTGGAGAGACCTTTAGGTGCCTTATTCATGGCCTTTAACTTGCAGTAACGCCCAGTATGTCATCTGCAGTTTTGGTATAATACCCTGTGGCCTTTGGAAGCAGTGTCATGTAGAGCTGTGTGGCAAGGAAAGAGGGTCATTTCCACAGTTTAGGTTTCAGTTCCATTACTGCACCTCAGTTCCTGTAGGTGCACCTTTTTAATGAGATGCTTGTCTTCCTATGCATCTATAAAGCAATTGATCTCTGCTTTATAGGAGAAAAAAATAGTTTCAGATGTTGAATTAATTCCTGTGTCAAGGGGTTGCCATGCTGAAAGGAATGCCCACTATACCAGCCCATCTCACTGCCTTTCAGCTTCTCATTTCTCAGTATTTAAAGGTCAAACAAAAAACAAGTCATAAATAAAAGCTGAAGAAGGTAAAGTGAGCTATGTGGTAAAAAATGTATGTCGTCAATACTACATGAGATAAGCCAGCTGGTTGAAGAGCAGGAGATTGTCCCACTCAGCAGGCACGGCAACAGTTTGAGCAGCAGTAAACCTCATTGACAGCACACAAAAACCTCAGCATGCAACACCTGTCAGGTCCATTTCCATGCCAAAGAGTGAGAAAGTTAATCAGGGAGGAGGGGAACATTGCTTTTTAATCTCTGTGACGATATCTGCATAAAGCCTTTGGAACATGCTTTGGTCTTCTGGAATACGCACCGAGTCCACGGCACGCAACAGTGTTTGTATTCAGTATTCAGCGTTTGAAAACCAGGCAACCTGTTCAAAATAAATATTTGGTTCATGCTGTGAAAAAGCGTGTTGTAATTTGAGGGAAATAGTTATGTAAGTGCAGAACAGTGAGGAGAATTTAAGAGCCTGTGGACAGAAGTATGTGACAATCAGAGCATGAAGAAAGTGGCATTTTCCTGATTGGCTTTGCTATCAAAAATAGTTTCTCAGACAAGTAGATGAATAATGTTATGTAAATATATGTTCATGTAGTGTTAAACTAATTTGAAGCTCTGCACCTGAATATGTGTGTGCTGCCCTTTTTATTTGAGGCTGTCAGTTTGTCCCACGCTGTAATTACACCTGTGTATGAAAAACAATTACAAGAACCACAGAAGTTATAGTTTATAAACATACATGAAATGTACACTTCATTATTTTCCACTCGTCACTTTCCTCTCTCTTCTCTGTGGAATGGGTTCTCCCAAAGGCTGTTAACTACAGTGATAGCTGTCATAAGGAAGCAGAATACTGTTTTCTGATTACTCATCCAAACTTTAACCGTTCACAGACAGTTTCAGTCCTTCAATCCTTTGAAGATTTATATGGGAAGCATCTAACTGTAGCTCTAATAAATGCAGTTCTTTTATGACAATGATCTAGTAAGGAAAAAGAAAGGAAGAGGACCTTTTGACCCTGCAGATCTGTTCTCTGAATGAGCTGTAGTTCACATTAATTTTCCAGTGACCAATGCAACCATCTTTCTCTTCAGTTAGCACTAGGTAGTCCAGCATGTAAGAGTGAGGTCGATTAAATTTCACTGTATATAGGTGGTTCCATTTCTTGCCCCTGCTGCTTATACTGAGCAGCTATTAGAATTAAATAGAGATGTCTGCTAAAAAGCACTAATGATTTACTGTTTTGCATGTTTTAGACTTTGCTGTGGGAATAAGCAGCTCATTATTGTAATTATCCTTGCACTGCACCCTACAGTTTCTTGCCACTATGTGCACTGTGTACTTAGTTGGATACATATTATAGTTCTGTCTGTGATGTAGAAAAGTGAAGAGTTCTGTACTTCTTTTTTGCCCTCTGACTCTCCTTAGATATCACATGTCTGATAGTCATGTTGTGTGTTCTTTCTCCTCCCAAAGCCTGCTGTGGATCAACCCAGCAAGTGCCAAAAACATCTTAGCCATCCAAAATGCTAGCAGTAGCTGCCATTATCAAACGACGTGACCTTCTACATTTTAACACTGTTAAAACCTCTTGCTCTGGTTTATCCAAAGCAATGTGTTATGGAAAAAATAGTTTCTGCTGTATTCAACTGTCATGAGCTGTAACAATTAATGCTGCACAGATATTTGAACTTGGCTTTGCAGGCACTTTGCTGCTGCTTCATCTACTTTAAAAGAAGCAGGGCAAGGCATACTGCAGCTCACATGTGATGCTGTCGATAAATTGCCTGTGAGATACTGAAAACAGAAGATTAATGTTATGGTTTCCATCATATGTTTTGGGCTTGTATGTATTTTGAAACACCTTGTCAGTGATCTAAGAAACATGAAGTAATTGTTTCTTTTCCTTTCTAAACCCTTGTAGTAGTTCAGAGTCTGAGATGGAGGAGGAAGATGAGGAGGAAGATGATGAACTATTGCTGCCTCAGCAACCCCCTTCAGACTTGGGTGGTGTGCCATGGAAAGAGGCTGTGCGTATCCACGCCCTCCTGAAGGGAAAGAGTGAAGAAGAGATTGAGGCTGAGGAAAATCATGAGATTGAGGACAAAGAAGATGATGAGGAGGAGGAAGATGAAGAGGAAGATGAGGAGTCAAGCGAAGGTTAGACTCATTGATTTGTCCTTCCCTACTTTTTGCTAGACGGCAGGGAAAACTGAGTTGAGTATTTGCCATGCAGAATGAGAGAGATTTTGCCTTGGAAAACTTTTCTTCTTCTTTCACTTCTTTATTGCTTTGATTTCTGAGGAAGTTATTGTCAATGAAAACTCTAGGTGGATCATTCTGGATACAGAAGATCTTTGCCCACAGGGCAGTTACAGCACTAGTACCAACACAATATGCTTCCCACACACCATGCCAACATGTGCAATTCACAGCTTTGTGACACTGTTGTTTTATTGTTGTTTTTTATTATTATTGGGAATTGGTTTTGAATGTGCCCGTTGTTCTTTGGCAGCAGGAGCTGGAAGCAGTGTTTTCTGTCTTGCAGAGTGCCTCACTAAGGGGTAGTGCCACTGTCATCAGGGCATCCCAGAAGAAGCTGCTTGCAGCTCTCCTTAGTTACCAAGACGGTCTTGAAAATCAGGGAATTCAGGTGGTTCCTATTTAGCTCAGAGGAATTTCTGTGGAAAAATCTTAGGGAAAGACTCCTTCCCCTGTGTTTGTCTCAGTCATCAAAATGCAAAGTTTGTGCTAAGAATAGACATGTCTCCAGTGTTTCACCACCATGCCAAATTTCTCGCTGATCTTGTCTTTGTACTCACGTTTCCTTTTTGTCAAGACTAGTAGACTCCAAAGAGCTTCTTTGTAAAGGTCTCTGGCTGCCTAATGCAAGCAGACGTTCAGTTTTTCTGTCTTAGCAGCAGTTCTGTTGATGAGCTCAGCAGGCTGCTTGGCTACTTTTTCAACATAGGATCTGAAGTCTGTGGAAGCGAAGACTGCTTTTTAAGTATGGTAACGTGCATGTTGTGTGTTTAGTCTGCTAAACCATGGTGTTCTTGGACATTGTTTCATTCAAGCGGTTTTCCTGTCAGACACATTGAATACAGTGGGAGTATGGGAAGCTGCTGGGTTTCCAGACTGTGTCTCTGTCTGATTCTGTCCTTTCTCTCTTTCTCTCCATCGCTTGTGTGTGTACATGCGTGTCTGGTGTTATATATGGATGTGTGCTTCCCTCTGCTGTAGAGGGGGAGTATTGTCCTTGGGAGAGCGAGCTGCAGCAAGGCCTCTGGCTTCAACGTCTTTCAAATGAAGAGGACACGGGTACATTTAAAGGTACCCGTATACCATCTCCACTTCCATTTCCCCAGAGGAGGGGGAAATGTTTTAAAGAGCAGGTCCCACGTGAGGAGTTTGTGGTTTATTTAATTGCTTTACCAGCTCCTTAGAAACTGGTTCTGTAGCTGTTGTCATCTTCATCTCCTGGACAAAGTGCCATATATCAGGTCTGACACTGACACTGGTTTTAGGAAAAAGATAAAGCTGGATATCTAGAAAGCCTGGACGTTGTGCTGCTGTAATGTGCATGAACAGTGACCCCCACATCTTTGGGAGTTTCAGGTTTGTTCCATACACGCAGAACAGCTGCCTTTGTATTGCTTGTGTCAGCAAACTTGCTCTCTTGTTGTTGTCCTTTGTTGAATGTGTGTCTGTGGGAAGAGTCTGGTGGGGAAGCTGTGGTGATCCCTCAGGATTTTTCAAGCAGTCGTATAATGGACACAAAATGAACCTGACATTCCAGTCTAACTGGCTGTGCTAGCTTCCATGATGCTCTTGCACTTCATTTTCCATGGTTGTTTATTTTGAAGCACTTGGTCCTCATGGTTTGCTAATCCCTTATTCCCTCAATGTGGTTCATTAGAACCAGAATGCATGAGCGGAAAACCCAAGTGCCTTCCTGAAGGTAAGAGGGCATTATGCAGTTCTGAGACTGCATATTTTGCAGCTTATGGTTGTAACAACTATAGCATAGCTTATGGCCTTTTTTTTTTTTAATTAAAGAAAAAAAAAAAGGAGGTTTTACAGTTTTTACCTATTTAACTTTTCAAATGGTGAGAATGAGAAGTATCAGTAAGATGGCTAAAGAGCATAACTGAAGTTCCCTTTAGGGGAAAGCTACCTTTCAATATGAGTGCAATTAATGTCCAGCTTCCTGCAGAGCTTAGCTGGAATCCTTGAGAGGGAAGGCCATGCCAGGTGTCATTTGAAATTCTCAAGCATTTAGACCTCAAGGAAACAGATTTGTCTGTCAGCCAAGCAGCAGTCCTTCCTGACTGCCTGTGCTGCTATTTATTTACTGGAAAAGGTGAGAAGGATCCATATCCTAATCAGGACAGCCTCAGGCCTCTGTCCAGAGACTTGTGGAGTAACTGAAGGTGTGTACGTTATGCTGGTCTAAATCCCAGAGAAATCCATTTTAAAACATGCAGATCACGTGGGACCTGCTCTTTCCAAGCCTTGCTGAGGACTATATACTTCTCAGCCATTGCTGGCAAATCTAAACCCTTTAACACAAACTTTTGTGTGGTGATGCAAATGCTAACTCTACTCATCCTGAGGCCTGCATGCGAGTGCTTTGGTACAGAGTGAGAAAAGCCCAGGTTCCTGTTCCTGCAGGATGTCCAGTAGCTCTGGTAGACCATGTGGTTGTTCTAATTGATAACAGAGCTCTCTGATGAGGCAACACAGACACAAAATTGCAAAATACTTGCCTAAATTGTGAATCCCGCTCTGCATTTGAGTTTGCGCGTCTGGACCCTTTTTCCCTTGATTAACCAGTTGGTAATTCTGTCCTTCCTGCAGTTCCTTCTGCCTGTTTCTTCTGCAGTTTTAATGCCAAATCTCACACATAGTTATTCCTGAAATGGAAGTCCCATTTCATGAGAAACCAGTGGGACAGTATCATGTCTGGGGAAAACACGGCTGGGAGAGAGGAACTTCGTTAAAACAAGACAGCAGGAAATGAGTGTGACCTGTAAATGCTGCTAATGGTTCTTGTTTCCTTCAAAACTAGTGCACCATGTGAAAATCTAACTGCTTTTGAAGTTCTTAACTGCTGAAACAGGGTTTTGCCCTACTCAGTGGTAATCCAGCTGTTGTGAAAATTGACTTCCTACTTTATAAAGTAAGTGGGCATTTTCCTTTCAGGATAAGTCATTTGCTTTTGAAGACCACTCCTACAGATGTTGAGCACCTGTTCCCTGTAGAATGAGGGCATGCTGAGCAGTTGAACAAGCTGCTTATCAGTTGTTTTAGGTGCCCATTATTCCTTTTGACACACCATAGGTAGCTGAGCTTTATGTACACACATAATTGAGGAGTAATGCAATTTCTTTTAAACAAATTAATCTGTGTAACAGGAATTCTCTTCTGGGGAAGGGGGGGGGGGCTGCTCTGTCCTAATGAAAATGCTGTTACTCTTCAGAAAAGAAATTTACCCCTGAACAAGTCAGTACAAAAGAGCAGGAGTAAACAAAGTGTTTGAACTGCTAAAGTAAGTGTATGCCCTTGTCTATATATGCATATACACACAGAAGTGAAACTCTGAGATCCATCATGTAATTGAATTCGTAAAGGAATACATACCCAGGATACAAAGGAGTGCTAAGCTTTATAGTAGGGGATGAGAGACCTTTCATTTTGGTGCCTCAAACTACAGTGCAGGTTGTTCCTTTCCTTTAACAGCAAGGTGGTTTTGGCAATAATCATAATGAACAGGCTGAAGGAGCTGGAAATTTGGTGAATTGGTATTTACATACCACGTACTGTTGGACACCCAGAGAATGTCTTTCATTTCAGCAAAGCTGCTTGCAATAGAGAGGATCTACAATGATGTTTTTAATAGCATCTCTCTGCCTTTGGAATGGCATTATTCAGCTTTGATGGGAAGTATGAGGAGTGCTGTATTGGTGTATGTGTGCACATACAATGCTGAGCCTTTTTTTCTGTCTGTCTTGCAAACTGATCTTAGCCAATAATGTTTTCTCTTCTTCTTTTCTTCTTTCCTTTCCTCTGATGTGTTACCTTTCCTTTCCACTGTTCTCCCACCTTTTCCTCCCTGTCCTTCACGCACCCTTGCCTACAACCTGGTATGCCATGCCCTCCTCACGCTAGCTGGAAACCTTAGACTGGAGCAGATTGTAAATCCGGTTGATCCTCTGGAGATCCTGGCAGATGTGCACTGGACACACATCCGTGAAAAAGAGGAGGAGGAAAAAATGGTCCCAACCTCAAAGTCCTCCACCTCCAGAGGTAATCTCCCCCGAGCCCCGCACCACTCGTTCCTGGATCACAGTTCCAGCTGTTTAACTCTGTTGCTTCTGCGCCCTTCAAGAGCAGTGTACTTCAGCAGGGGCAGCAGTGGTTGAAAGGAACTACTTCCAAATTACACTGAAATTACACTTGGTTAAACACTTTGCTTTTTAGGTCTGTGTCTGCTTAAAGTGACTGCTTTCTCAGCTCCTTGGTGGTGTGACTTCTTCTGACCCATTGTCTGCCTGCTTTGACTCCATAGCATTTTTCATCACTGCACACATGATTTGATAGTGCCGGCAGTTAGCCCTCAGTTACTGGCTTTAGGGATAGCTGTGGGTTTTGTGGCAGTGAGGGCTCTGTGCTTCTTTAGGGAAAGCTGAAGGACTATGTTGTGTGGCTACTACAGCAAAGAAAGAACAGGGTCAGGTTCTCTATTGAGCATAATTCTCTGCTGCTGCTTTTCAAAGTGTAACTGTGTCTATTATTAGCAGGGAATGATGGGATTCAAAGAGCTTACAAATGTGATCAGTGGTGGTTTTGACTCCCTGTGTTTAAGATATGACAGTGTGTCTGTTTTCTGAAGTGAGGTGTGACCTTTCTGAGTTGCTAGTTACTTAAAGGAAAACTTTGGAAGGGAAAAATGCCATTGGTCTAGTTTTCTTGTAAGCACCTTCCAGCAGCAGTCCCTGCTGAACTTATTCTAAACTGTAATACAGTGTGTCTTAAGGTAGGTATGTGGCCTTAGTTGCCTTCTGGGGTTAAACCACAACATTGTCATAGGTGCTTTGCCTGTGCAGAAGCCTAGACTTAACCATGCAGCTGGTGAACAGTGCTGTTCTCTCAGTCTGTGACCATTGTGCCAGAATTGCAGAGGCAGTAAATATGCTGTGGGAAACATACTTTTACAGCAGAAGTGAAATTAAGTTAAATGACTATTAAAAAAGCCTAGGGCTTTACCTCATGTTGCCTGGTCATATTCTGTTCCAGATAATTATCTTTTCCTCGTAGTTGTAGATGTTTAGCTTGGTCTTTTAATCGTGATCCAGTTTGTTACAGATTGGTTTGTCTATGGTTATGATTGCAGTTTGTAGAATGCACTGGGATTTTCCGGTGTGAAATCTGCTCCATACAAATAAGAGATGATGTTTCCTTCCCACTACAACCATAAAAGTTCAACTGTAACATTCAGTATTCTAATGTAGTTCCTTAATGTTTCATAAGCTTACGACAATTAAGGTTACTTTAGCTTCTGCTTGAGGGTCTGTATCACTAGTTTCTAATTTTTTCTTTCCATTTGTATTTTCTAATTACTACTTTTCCATAGTGTATTGGTGCAGCAGCCAGAAAAACATGATCCTTCCAAAATAGATTTTGTGGTCTTTCCAACTTCTTTTGGGAAGGAAGTCTTTTGCCTTCCCCTAAAACTGGGGCAAACTAGGACAGTCCTGATTGATTGATTAGCTGCTTCAGTTACTCTGTCATACAACAGTACAGGTGTATGCAGGTGTAGCAGCAGTTTGGTTTTTCAGAGGGCTGTCACTTTATGCCCCTTATCCATGTGCTTGTGGATATGCTGTAAGTTTTCAACCTGAATTTAATAGACAAATTTGTTCCCGGGTGAGCTGTATTTTGTGATACAAGATGTTTGGAGAGACCTTCTGCAGCAGCGGCGATGGGGTTTGTTGTGAAAGCCTGGGATAGCGTGAAGGTACTCTCATTCTGCTTTGGGTGCTCTTCTTTGCCTGCTGGCATTCACACCTGGGAGCAGAGGTTCTGGGATGCCTGTTAGGACTGCCCCTCTCTTGGTGCTCAGCTCTTTCATCTCTTAGTTTCCCTCCTCTGCAGAGTTTCAAGTGGAGTACAGCAGTGCAGCAACCCGTCTCACTTTGCCATCTCTGTTTCCTCCAACATTACAGCTCCTAGAAAAAGAGTAGGTCTCTGAGTGTGTTCTCTCCATTTAAATCCCAAGCCTGGAATGTGGTGTTTTAACATCTCATAGGTTTTATTCCTGAAGTTTCCCTCTGTCACTCCTCTGTTTTAGACGCTTACTGATGGTCTAATTTTGATTTCTTACAATTTATTGTTTTTTAAATTCAGCATCCGACCTTCCCTCCGTACGCCATGAGGCGGTACAGGCGTGGCTGGAGACGGTCCCTGGAGGTAGTTTGGTGATGTTCTATGTATTCCAATGCACAATAACCCTGCCCGTCTCTTCTCCATGCCTTCAGCAGCTGAGCTGGTACTTTAACCCTGGAACTTACAGCCCTGTCGCTACTGCATGACTGGACGTGGAGGGAGGGAGGAAGGGGGAGTGTGCATGCACGCCTTGCTCAGATAGTCCATTCTTGCATGAACTCAACCATGTAACCCTCCTGAAGGCAGGCCAGACAGAGAGGTTATCTTGGGAGTAATAACGTAGAAGGAAGAATCTAGTTGAGTGCTTCGATTTGCTTTGTAAACTGGAGACTGGACTGGTTATTCTTTCCTTATCTCCTTGACTAAAAGAACGTGGGCTTTCTTGCAGTTGAACGATTGATTGACAGAGAACACTTAAAGCAATTGCAGTTCTCTAGCAACTGGAAACTGTAGTTACCTGGTGAAATAAACAGAAAGAAGAATAAGGTTGAAGTTGGATCTTTGGGAATAGTGGCTGTTGTATCTCCTTTGACTTGGGGTTCACATTATTTAGGAAAGCCTCAGGAAAGTTGGAGGATGGTAGGGCTCAGCTGCCTTTTTTATGTGGTCCTCTAAGCTCTATTACAAAACCAATGAGCATGAAGGTTCTGGGATTAGAGTAAGGATGTAAATTTATGTAAAGCAGTGAAGGCATTAAAACCAGTGGAGTAGCAGTAGATTGTGGCTGGGTAGTTCTACAGCTGAGTTGCTTTGGTACATCAGAATAGCTAGTTTGCCTATAGACCTTTGCTTCTGCTGCTGCTTTGCGAAGGCAGCAGTGTTTACAGGATGTCTGCACATGATACAGTCTGCTCACAGCTGCTAGCTGATATGAACCAAGTGCCAATCTGAGTTTCTGGCTGCCATAGTGTGTAGCTTCTGAGTTATGGTGTGACAGCTTTTGGCCTCTTGCTCCTTTTCCTCACTGCATATACGTATATGCGCAGTATATGTATAGTATAACGAGCCACCTGCAAACTCTCCATGTCCCTCAATGGGGTCTACCCTTGCACCAAGTTGTTATTTATCTGTGCCTCTGTAATCCTCTGTGAAGTTTTGTGTACCAACCTGTTCAAGAACTGACTTTCTCCCGTCTCTCCAACATTCCTTGTATGTCTCATGTCAGTTCATGGTTTCTGGATCTGAAGACACACATATACATAGTGGTATCAGATATTCCAAACAGACTTATATTTTTGCAAGTACTCACATTTGCTGCTACCATAAAACCATCCCATGACATTATTCTTTCCAAAGTAGCCTAAGCTACTGTATACCTAAGCAACAATCAGACTGGGGCACTGGTTTTGTTCATTAGATTTGTAAATGCCCCTCTGGGCAGTCCAGCCTTTGCCATATGATTCAGTCTCCTATGCTCTACATCCATAGCATTCTGGATTTTATTTTCCCTCTGATGTAGGGGAATAGGCACCAGTGCTTTATCACATGTAAGAGTAATTGCCTTTGCACAGTAGTTGACAAAATCAACTAGCCCATATGTTTATCTGTCTTAGTACTACAAGGGGAAAAGCATGGAAAAGATAAATTCTCTGGTTGAAGGAAGAAGACAAACCAGCCACTGAAGGCTGTGTTTTGAAATAAACAGAAACCTGTATTAGAGGAGAGGCTGGAAGAGGTCAATTTTAGGGAGGGTTGGTTTGTTTTCAGGATTCTCCTAATTAGCAATCCTAAGCATATAAGTGGTTCTAACCATTTCACATTGTCACTAGTAAACAAAAAGGATCAGGGCCTATTCCCTGATGCAGGAGAAAGCTGGTGCAGCATGAATCACTTCCATGTGGCTGCAGAATCAGGAGGCTGCATCTGGACTGCCTGTTGGAAACAGCCTCTCACCCTGCCATGGGAGCTAACTGCCAAGAGCCATGCCAGGAGTCCTCCTAAAGATGATATCATGACACTGTATGCATTCAGGTCTGGATATGTGCACCGCTTAGTTTACTCATATAGGTGCAACAAAGAAGGTTATAAATCTATCTGTTACCATTGTTACAGGACCATATCCTATGTGCATAATTAGCAAACATGATGCCTAATAATACATGCTGACTGTGTATGCAACAGGATATACAACAGAGTTAAATGTCTGCATGTTGTTGAACGCGAATTGATGCTAACTCACTGCACAATCTTAAAATGTAGTTGACTGACTCTACTATGCAAACAAACCCAAGCCCTGGAAGTGCTCACTTTTTTGTATGTTTAAATTGTTTTATGAAACTTCTTAACAAACAGAAGTTAAGCAAAATCATCCATAGCATGAGATGGGACAAGGTGTCATAAGGTTTATGTTTTTTAAAAGTATCAGTTAATAATGAAATTCAGCCCCCACAGTCTTCTCTCTCCTCTTGTGATTCAATCCTGTCACAAGTAGTAATGTCAGATGCCCTTTTCAGAGTTATAAACTCAAGAATCTTGTCTTGACTCAGCAAATCAAATTCTGATCTGTAACTGAAAGTTTTGAATGTATCTTTTTATTTACTTTAAATAGCTCAACTTACTTGTTGAAGTAACCTAGTAACCTAGTTACTTGTACAGCACAACAAGTGTCTCAGGCCCTGCACAGAGTTAAACAGTTTCCAAATGTAATAATGATCTATCACAGAGGTAGACTCTATCTCCAACTCACACCCTAAAAAGCCTGTTTCAATTTTAAGATGAACAGCTGTGGTACGTTGTGAGATTCCAGTTTTCACCCAATACACGTATGCTATAAAGTGATGGTGACTGTTCTACTGTGGTAAAGAAAATGATGTTCTTCCTAGAAGAACAGTAAACTTCATTGTGGTTTGATGTCCTCCCAGTCTCCTTCTTCTTTGATTTTGCACAAGGCTTGTTGCCCAGAAAAGCCCTGGCTGCTTTAAGCGCAAATGCCTTGGAGGCTCCCCAGGGGAGGACATTCCTTGATTTGTTGGAGTCTGGAAGTACCATTTCACCATAGATGCCTTTCCAGGTGACACATTTCAGGATTTCTTGTTTTGGCAGCAGTTAATGAATATCTCCACTATAAAGTGTTGGTGCAGTTCAATGTAGAACCTTTTCACTGTATAGTGTACTTTTTTCTCCTTTTTTCCTCAATATTTGAATATATTCTAGCTCCGTGTGAGGATGATGTGGAGGATGAGCTGGGCACAGAGCCTGCAGACACAGAAGGGCAGGCAGGTGAAGAGGGAGACACGGGTGCAGAGCTGGATGACGGTAGGGTGCCACTGTGCATCGTTTAAACCTGTTGTGTGAACAGAATTTTATTGGCAGAAAATACTTTGTATGAGAGTATTTGTGATCATACTTTGTATGATCTTTTGTCAAACCTGATCTTATTTTCAGTGATGTAGGGGGGTTGTTTCAAATAGTCAAGAGGGAGCCATGAGTGAAGAACAAAAAGAAACAGAAGAACCTCAATGCTGTGGGTTTTAGAACAAATTTCTTGTGTCCTCTCATCATCTGCTACCTAGAAGGCTTGCTTTGTATCCATATTCAGTACTAATCCTGCTGAATAACAGAAACAGAAGTAAATTTGTGAAAAGCCCACAGTATTATGCAGAAAGTCTTCCCTTGCTAGTGTAAAATGATCTGCATATGCCAGGAAACAGAAAATCTGCCAGAAAACCATTAATGTATGACATCAATTACTAATTTAGTTATTTATATTAATAGTCCATCATTTACTGCTTAAATGACTCTGATTAGCACACAAGAAAGGGATTGAAGTGTTTCAGGCTCTGAAAGTGATTAGTACCATGTGAACAGGAGGAAAGGATTATGAAAGGCTTTTAGATAATAAAGAGTGGTCCTGATGGACCTTTATCCAATATTTCTTGGTTTTTTCTCCCTTTTTCCACCCATGATCAGATGACATCCCATCTGATGCAGAAGCAGAGTTTCGCTTACATCGAGGTGGCACAGAAGAGCCAGAACTAAAAGTCTCTGAAGATGAAGAAGATGAAGAAGAAACAGAAGGTGCTTCTTACAGTGTGACAGAAGGTAATAGCTTTCCATCAATGTTTGAATGATTCTAGTTGCATTTGAGGTAGTCTATATACATTTATTAGATTTAAGAGAACACAGTCTCTTGGATTTGCACCATCTCACTACTCTCAGTGGCAAGGTATGTGCTTACATTAGCATTTTGAGAAGAATGTTCTGAATCCATTAACTGCAGCTTCCTAAAGTGTGAGAAAGCATCCAACTGCTTTTCTGATTGAAGTTTTCATCTTCAAAAGCTTTACCATTTTTGATGTTTAATTTTTTTTTTTGCCTATGTTCCAGATGCCCAATCAGGAGTTTATAAAGAGCTAAGAAATATGTCACTGTGTGTAACATTAAAAAAAATAATATTAGCAGTCTCATGTGTGTTTGGAAACATTTTTGCTTTCCCTAGATCCATGCAAGCCATCCATCCCTATCCAGCCACCTGGTGACACTGTTCTTCCTCTGTCTCCAGTTGAAAGTCCCAAAGCAAAACAAGCAGAGGTAAGAAAGGGAATCTGTGGAGTTTTCTGCTTACCATCTGTAGTTCAGTAGAAGAGTTTGCTGGATAAACTAATGAGGGCTAACAGCAGTGTGCTTTCCTCCTTTCCTGTCTCTAGAATTTGTGTTGATCATCTTGAAATCTGACTTCATGTAGACTTAAAAACATAATGTACTATCTTCAGTGTGTAGAGGCTCTGTCACAGTAATGCAAGTTCCCATCTCAGATCAGGAAGTACATGACCCTTAAAATGTTCAAATTTTTCCCTCCCAGGAGTTTGTTTTTAAGGAATTACTGAAGGATTAGCCTTTATCCTAGAGAGTTTTGTCATAAACCAGTTTACTTTTACAATGGACACATTATGGGATAAACCTGGTTTGCGGACAGCAATCACTGACAACATTCACTTTCTGTTAAAATTAAGGGGTTGGATTTTTTATTTTCTTTATTCAGCACCATCTAATGATTCTATTAGACATAGTTATTGTTTGTATCAGGACAGTGCCTAAGTGCTGTACTCAAGACTTGGGTGTTTAATATGTGTCATATAAGTACACAGATAGGTAGGTTTATGCTCTAGTGCTTATGTGTCCAGCACACCAAACTGTCTGCACTCAAAAGCAAGCTGGTAGAAAAGATGCCATTGGAAAGAATAATATCAGAACTCAGTAAGAAGAGTCAGTGAATTGTGCTACTGAGTAATATGGTTATATAGATACAGGAGATGAAAACCAAGACTTTTCAGACCATTATGGGGCAAGGGAATTACAGCTTAATTTACTGTTATCAAATAAAGCACCCCTTGCTTTAAGAAAATATTACAGCAGATGCTAGCCAGCAGAAAGTGCTATATTGGTGAGAGGCAGAGAGACTTGGATCAAATCTATCTGAGTTAAGGCACTACCACGATACACAGAGTTGGAGATTCAGAGGGAGAGCAGGAAAAGATAGAAACAGAATTCTGGAATTTAGGTTACTGGCTGTAATCCAAAAATTAAATTTGCCTTCTTGACATCTACAAAGGACAGTTTATACATCAGGGCAGCAAAACAAATGATACCTGATGAGAAATCCTAAGTGATGTTCCAGGTCTGTGCATGGGATTCTGTGTGTGGGGTTTTTCATATTTGGTACTTGGATGGTTTCCTTCTTGCTAACTTTGTTAAAAGAGGGGAAGAGAAAAAACAAAAAAAACCCCAAATAAACAAAAGAAAACCCACATCAGTATTCTCATGTACCCACTGACTATATTACTGGGTTTCATTTTTTGTAGGATGTAAAAGATCGCCTGGCTGAAGTATCTCGTGCAATAAAATCTCCAGAGGCACGTTTCTTTCCTGAGCCTTTCCTTCTTGAAGGACCAAAAGATGAAATTCCCAAAGACAGGAAAGTTAGGAGCCCTCTGGCGGCACCATCACCAGTGTTATCCCAGCCAGTTGCATCACCAGAAGCCATTACATCTACGTCATTGGCAGAGTCTCAGCCAGCATCACCAACGCTGGCTTCATCCGCAACATCTGCTCAAATGCCTATCTGTTCCCAGCCTTTGCCTTCTGCTGAAACATCCATTCCATCCCCAGTGGAGCCTCCAGTATGCTTCCAACCTGTCCCAGCCTTAACGTCTACTCCTTTAGCCAAACTAGTCTTCAGGGGCCAGGATAGTGAGGTGGAAAAACTGGGGAGCCCTACTACTGCAGAAGAAGCCCTGAAACGGAGTAACCTTGTAGAAGAGTTCTGGATGAAGAGTGCTGAAATCCGGAGGAGCTTAGGGCTCACCCCAGTAGACAGAAACAAACGCTCAGAGGCGAACTTTAATGTATCTGCCCTTGAGACAACTCCTCTGAAGACTTTCAATAGTGAGAAGATTTCAGGGGATGAAAGGATCCATCTTGTAAAACCCCAGCCTGCCCCAAGAAGACAGGGATTGTCCAAGTTAGGAAATGAGCAGATTTCTCTTCTGACTCCAAAATCTCCATCAGAAAAAGAGCTAAGGAGTTCCAGTGAAGTAAGAGATGTATCCAGCAGTTCTGGACTTGGCCTTCAGGAGAGCTCATCTAACATGAGAACTATGGCTAGCCAGAGCTTCAACACTTCTGACTCTACTATGCTTACTCCTCCATCAAGTCCGCCACCACCGCCTCCTCAGGGTGAAGAACCAGCCACTTTGCGTAGAAAGAGGCATCAAGCAGTCTGGCAGAATGAGGTTGAAGCCAGGTCACCTCCAACACCAGCATCAACACCTCCTGTTCCCCCACGCCACGAGCCGACCTCTGCTGCCAAAGAGCCAACCCAGGCCAACAAAGACGATGTGCGAAAGTCTTTTGCGGAGAGTGTGGATGAGATTCCATTTGCTGATGATGTAGAAGACACTTATGATGACAGGACGGAGGACTCGAGCCTTCATGAGAAGTTCTTTACACCTCCTACCAGTAGGCCAAGGCCAGAGAAACCACGCCTTTTGCCTTTGGTCAAAGAAAATGGTGGCCCACCCTCGATGGAAGGAGGGGTTAACCAGAAGAAGCGAGTGTTGCCTGAGATTTCTGTGGAGGCCAAGGAGCTTGCTGAAGAAAGAATGAGAGCAAGAGAAAAGTCTGTCAAGAGCCAAGTGCTGCGGGATGCCATGGCTAAACAGTTGTGTAAGATGAAAGATATGGAGATGGCTGCAGCTGCTGCTGCTGGGACCACAAGGGCAAGAAAGGCATCTTCTATGCACTTAAAAACCAAAGAGTTGTTTTATGACTCTCCAAAGCATCTGGCTTTGAAAATAGCAGAGGGATCAACACGAAAGCATGATGGTGCTAGTGAGAAGTTCTCCACTCCTGCCGCTGATACGGCTGGACCTGAAGGGTCTGTCACCTCTTCAGAGGGCTCCAGTGGGAAGAGTAAAAAAAGATCTTCTCTTTTCTCCCCTCGTAAGAACAAAAAGGAGAAGAAATCCAAAAATGACAGCAGGCTTTCTGACAAATCTAGTGGTGGGACAGAGGAAGCAGCAAAGCCTAGGTCGTTGTGGAAGTCTGTTTTCTCTGGGTATAAAAAAGACAAGAAGAAAAAGACTGATGACAAATCCTGCCCAAGTACTCCCTCAAGTAGTGCCACTGTGGATTCTGGCAAGCACAAAGCTTCTCCACTGATTATAGCTGCAGGTATAATAGATCTGTGCCTCCGCACTGTGTACTTTTCCTACAGCTAGGTATCCTTGACAGTATGTTTGGCTTACTTTGCCATTGAGCTGCTGTGCTGAATGATACTGCTTCCCAGTGGCAAATAGGCAAATCAGGAAAAGTGCTAACGACTAGAATTGCATGTTTGCTTGTTGACAAAAGTAGTTGATAGGCTACTGAAAAAAAATAGATCCTTAAATAAAAGCTTTACTCTTCATATATACAAGGCATATCTGTTTTCTGCGTTAGACTGGTTTGAGAAGTAAGCACTGTTTGTTGTAATCAGTTGTTTGTGACATTTCATCTCTATTTCAAATCTAGTCATCATCTTTTCTTTGGGTGGTCTGTTCTTTCAACCTGGCTCCATGGATGCTGAAGACTGCAGAGATGCAGTTAGTGCTGTGTTTTCAGTGATCTAGCAAGTGTCTGCTGAACTGTGAAGTGGGGATTCTCTGACCTCATGTAAATCTCTCACATGCCATCAGGTGCAGATGGAGATGTTTAATGGCAGCTTGTGATACAGTGAATAAGTTAGCCATAAATGCGATCAAAGTGAGCATGTTACATTTTCCTGGCCCTGTACAAATAGGCAAAATGGTGCCAGCTGCTGTCATTCAAGTGCTCTGTATATTGTAAGAGCACTGATAAAGTACAAAGAGAGAATCATGACCATTATTTTAACAGCATTTGCAGAAAGTTATGCCTTCTTGAAGTTTCTCACTAGTGGATCATTTTGTGGATCGTTGCTTCTCTGATAGCTCTGCAATCTGAGACCGCCATAAAAGGCCTGAGTATTTCTGAAGCTCAGTCAGACAACTTGCAGCTGAGTTCTGAGATGTTTCCAGAAAGAACCATCACCAGTTCTTTAACTTCCCTTTTTCATTCCTGGCTTCTCAGATTTGCAGCTCCGTCAACACCTGAGTTTCTCAGAGGACTCCGACCTCTCCAGTGATGATATTCTGGAACGCTCCTCCCAGAAATCCAAGCGAGAGGTAGGCTGATGGGAAACACATTTGAGGTGGATCTGGCATTGTGCAGATCAGAGGCTTAAAGAACCACATCAGAAACTTGGATGATTAATTTTGTTGGTTTTACTGTTTTTTCCATGAAACAGGCTTTTCTATAAGTTGGCTGACTGTTCTGCCTACAATAAGTTGGTTTCCTTTGGTTTCACAATTGCAAGCTACTCCCTGCTGTTGTTATATGAAGGATCTGTTGTCTCACTATAACATTATTTTGCAACAAGTACTGCAATCAGAATAGTGTATTTTGTCCCTGTTGTGAGCATGCCCATGATCTGCAGAAAACATACATTTATTGTCAGAAGAATAAATTTCACTGGCTCTAATGTTATGGCAAAAAGATAATAATGAGACAGTTCTCACTTTTTGTAAGGGTTGATTTTAGGATGTTGTTTACCAGCCTCTTTGAGAGCTTGAAGTGGCAGAATTCCAAGCAAACTAAAGATAGGAATGTATTTTTGCATACATCAAGAGCATAGTCAAGATAGATCACCAACTAAGAGGTAAGCTATAGGCTGCAGTTCTTTAGCTCATGCAGGTTTTCTTATTTTTCCTGGGAGAAGAGAATGTGAACAGTCTGAATTGGTACCTACTCTTTTTGGAGAAAAGATGAGCCATCAGCTCTTTCTTCCATTTTGACCCTGCTTTCTTTGAGGACTTGGGATCATTTAGGTTGGAAAAGACCTTTAAGATCATAGAGTCCGTTGCTGATTATTTCCACGTCTGTGTGTGTAGATAGCAACTGTTAAGGTGAAATATGCAGTTGATCTTGGCCTGGTGTTCTCATTCCAATGTGGTGTGGTATTAACTCTGCTTCTTCTGAGAGCTGTTCCTTGTTTCTGACCAAGCTTCGTGGCTAGTGCTAAAATGTCATACTGTAAGACATACCAATGGCTTTCTAGCTAAAGTAGCTTCACTCTAAGTGAAACTCAACGGAGCAGAGTAGAGGAAAATCACCTTCCCAAAGTGCCAAAGTTAGTTGCTTTTAAACTATTCATTTCAATTTCAGGATGGCACTATCTGCAAAAGTAAGAGAGACATGTAAGGAATTGCTCAATCATTATTAACAGGGAAGAGCCCTTCTTTCATTCCTGAGAGCTTCTAAGCTCTGCTAGACAGTGTTTGCAAGGCTTGGAGGAATAAGCAGGTATTCTATTGACTC
>JBCJKH010002956.1:0-23243 GCA_039877255.1 Loriculus beryllinus | reverse complement strand
TTTGTGTGTGTGTGTACATATATATATATATACACAGAGAAAGAGAGTATAGTGTTTGTATATATAGATATGTATATATATGTGTGTGTGTGTGCTCACATGTATAGCTGCCTGTCTCCTGTTTGCCCTTTTTTTGTTTCTGTGTCTTTCTCATATATTGCTTTGATTGTATGGGGCTAGGGTGGGTATCTGACTCAATAACTCTGTCTTCACCAATTCCTTGTTGTAGACTATTGGGGAGAGTCTTATTACAGTGACCTCATCGACTTGCATCTGGGTGGTATGTATGGCTGAACCTCCTGCTGACACTAACCCTGCTGATGCTCCTCCCCACTCCTCCCTTCACCTACTTCTCCCATCCTTGGCTCACAACCAAGAAGAAACAGCCCTTGCACATGACTGGCTGTAGCAGAACCCCTTTTCCAGCTCAGGAAGAGTTGATCCTGGCATGCTCCACAAACCACGTGTAAGGTCTATTTTCCACAGTGCTTATTTCAAAATGTAGTTACAGTTTTCACTCCAGGCACCTTCCCTGCTAGCAATGGAAGGCCACACTGGGTTTTTGCTTCTCCTTCACAAAGTTCAGCTCTGCTGCTGAAACCTTCTTTAGCAAAATACTTTAATGTGAAGAGAGCAGCAGAACTGACCTGCTCACAAGAGCTGACAGCACTGTAAAGGCAGGTTTTGGCATGCCTTTGCCTCCCTATTGCCCTTGAGGCTCATTTACTTATTCCAAAAATAGCCACTTACTTACTCCAAAAAAGCCAGAGTGTGTTTTTGGTCTAACAAAACCACAGTGCTCCTTCAAGGGACTCTGGAAACATTTGTAGATGACAGATACTTCTTCTTTCTTGTTTTGTCTTGGTTAGGAAAGAATCTGCTGTTAAGATTTCCAGTCATTTTTTGCTGGAATCTGCTGTTAGAGTTTCCAGTCATCCCAGTTTGCATCATTACACAGCTAATAATATTCTTGCTAGGTTGTTGGGGTTTTTTTAATGTCCCATTTAGTGCTAAACACTAACATGTGTTTAGCTCTTTTTTTCTGATTTATAATCTGGTCATCACTCTGTACCATGACACTGCCTTTCCCTAGTGTTACTTCCTGAATCCCTTAGTAGGCGGATTACTTTTGGGTTGCAAACAGCATTTATTTAGCACTTGCCCATCTGGAAAATCAGAATTCCCTTTGCCAGTTTAATTGTCCTAAATCTATTCTTATAAAAAATAGACACATCTGTCAGCAGATTGAAGAGAAGGCAAACTCAGCTTGGTTGCCTTGTCATCTGAGGGTCCCATTTCCTTTCTTTCAGAATATAAAGTTCCTTGATCCAAGCTGTGTTTTTGTTGAGGGAGTGCATTACTGTCCAGCTTCACAGAGTAAAAGATCCAAACGCTCTAGGCCATATCCAAGGCACGTCACTGGAAGTCTTCCCCTGATTTCAGTGTGTTCTGCTCTTTATCCTTCAAACAATCTTGCTCAGGCTTTTAACTGGGTTTTTTTACTTCTTCAGGGGGAGGCTGTCCCACATAGTATCTACCTGTAGCTCTCTGTTGGCAATGACTGCAGATTGTCCTGGCACAATAGGCTTTCATTGAAGATCATCTACTTGAGCTAAGAGTATTCACCTAAGTTCAAGTTTCAAAATGGAAGATTTTCCTCCTCAGTAGACCTAATTTGTTGCCCAATTCCCCTGTGCTAATTTTGATGTGATAGTCTGCTGCTTCATTCACTGTTCAGTTCCTCTGCCATCCTTTCATGGGATATCTTCTGCAGGGAGACTTTGAGACCCTCTTCCTAGCTACATCCATCAGGGCTGGCCCACACTTATATGTGGATAGAGTAGGAGCTGTAAAAGGGTTGATGCTGAATTACACGTAACAGACCCTTATCCCCATTTAATGCTATTTCCACTATACCTCTCCCTCCTCCTGCTTCTCCTCCTAATGCTTCTTTAGAGACAGCTATCCCATCAAAATCACTAATAGAGGCTTTAAGAAAAGCAAAATAATATTTACTTAAAGGGACACTGTCACTCAAAGTATTGTATTGGAGAAAATCTTAACTGAAAATTGAAATTATTGCTAATCTTTTTTGCATGTTTGCCTTTCCCATTTCTCTGAACTCGGACAGTCATCCCACAGTGGTCATTTTTCAGGCTGATTTTATTTATATGGTGACTCAGAGGCTTCCAACAGTCAATGTTTGCATTTATTTAGAAATGGTTGATATATTTTAAACTTACATCAAGTTTCTGCTCATCTCAAAAATACCTGTTTTGAACAGGTATTGAACAGGTATATTTGAACTTGAAAACCCTGTATTGGGCAGTATCCCTTTAAATGCAGTGAGCCAGTATAGCCTGCCTGGAGTAAGTGGCTTTATAGTATTGTTTTGTTGCCTTTGTAATTTGCTTTATATTTCGTTTTGGGGCTGCCAGAACACTTTTGCCAGAAGGGATATACATTGCTCAGAGGATACATGCCACTATTCAGTGGCAGATTTAGAGCTCAGCTTCAAACTTAACATATCTGTGCAGGATGCTGTATTTGGTGGAGTGCCATTAAAGTCCCTGGAGCACCATGTGGCTGCATGGGCCTGCTGAGTGCTCTAAGCAGCTAGGATGACTGCACAGTTATGTTATTCTACTGGCAACTTGTGTCTCTGAGGCATGAGCATGATTCTAGAGTCATGCTGTCAGTAGAATAATAAGCAGAATGGAAAAAAACCTTTGAAAAGTTATCTGTAAATTGGTAATAATTTTGGAATGATTTAAGCCATTTACTTATTCTGGATTTTCATTACACTAATGAGAGCTGCGTTTCATTTAGTTGTTACAGATCGAGCAACAACTTCTGCAAGGGAGTGGTAACTTCTGACATCCTTGGTCAAGTTCCAGTTTGCAGTATTGCACATGGCTATCTTAACTACCTCTGTTGCTCTGCTCAGATGCCATAATCCTCTCTTCCTGTTGTAAAATGTCATGTACCGTTGCTATAAAGCAGATGTTTCATTTCACACTACAGATGGTCACATTTCAGTTCTGGAGTAATTATCCCTGTGTGTATATTGGATATGCAGCTGTGGTAAAAGATCATTGCAAAGGTTGCAAAGTCAACTGAAATTAACATTTTGTATTAAGCTGATACATCAACAGATTTGTAACCTTTAGATCCTCTGCACAGAACTCTGTTCTATATCCGTATGAGATAACTGGTAGCAATGCTAGGTTGTCATCCTCTATGTAAATCCTTATGGAGAGGAAATGAGACACGGTCAGTGAATTTCACAGATGTTTGCTGGCAGCTGTGGAATAGTGAGACTTGAAAACGTAGATTCTGAGCCAGACACTGGAAAGATGCAGTGGTTTGGTGGATATACACTTTTTGTCCCTTTTATTCCTTCTTTCTGGATAGTCCTTGCCCTAATCCTGTCCTTTTCCATCCAAAGTTCCTTAGCTCATTTCCATTTTCACTCTCAGTCCCAGTTTCTGCTTCTCAGGCATTTATTTTTAATCCTACATTCTTGACAAAGAAATCCTACTATTTGCCCTTCAGACCTGTTCGTCCCCACTAGTTGTTCCTAGTCTTTTACTGTTCCTGACCTTCCCACTGACTCAGTCCCCACAGTCTCAACCCCTGCCTCTGGCTTTCTTCCAAAATGCTTGGTCTCTGCTCCCTCTTATACCCAGCATTATTTGTCTGGAAAACTGTAAGTCATGTCTTCTCCACAAATTTGCCACTTTCTTTCACTTCTTCCCCTTTTTTCCCCTCTCCTCTCTCTTCTTCAGTCATTTGCATTCCTTGCTTAGTTAACCCCAGCCTCAGTCCCTCCTTACCCACCAGTTCCTTGTCCCCTTGTTTGCTGCTCCACTGCCTGTGTAAAGTACCTCCCTTATTCCCTCTGCGTCCAAATGAGTAGCTTCCTTTTCCTTGCACCCAGCAGGGAATCACTGGGGAAACAGTTCCATGCCCCGTCTTGTTTTGCTCTTGGCTGGAGTGCGCTGAGGCAGGCAAGAGGGATGTAAGGAAGAGAGCTGATATGTTTGATAGTGCTGATTTCAGACATAAGTTCTTCCTTCTTGATAAGAGCCTTATGAACAACAGGTAAATGGGGGGGCAGTGTGGATTATGATTTGGGGTTTTTTTTTTAATGTTTATTTAAAGCATAGTCTCCCAACAGCTTCACTTTTAATTTAAATTTCTTCAAAATACTTGTGCTGAGTAGGTCCTTTAAAGACCTGCAGATCAAACTCTGCAGGGCTGGAGTCTGATATACTCAAGTGGGAACAGTGCTATTCTTGTGATTGGCAAACATGGCTGTCCTGGAAGAGGAGTGGAGTTGTGAGATAAACATTGTTTTCACAGTCTGCAGCTGCTTTTGCCACTGAAGTGAATGGTAACGTGTTTTCTTTGCTGTAAATGTGGAGCAGGAAAGAGCACTTGATAAGCATTTATATACTTGTTAAGTATATACATCATTATATACTTGTTAAAGATAATGAGAGTACTCATTAGGTACTGGAAAGCAAGCAGTCACCATTTACCTGCTGTTTTCTGCACGCCTCTCAGAACTGCACACACAGTGTGGGGAGAGAGGGTCAGTGCAAGACTGTACTGACTGCTTTTCAAAGTGCCCTGAGGTCTAGTAGAAAGAGAACACTTCTGTGCTGCCATTTGTGTTTATCCTGCTCCAGCTGTTGCTTTCCCTAGTTTTCTTTCCCCTCCCCACCTTTTTTCTTTGATTCCTCTCTTTTGCTGAACAAGTAAAGGTGTGGTTCAGTTTGTGTGACAGTTCAGTGGTCTAAGAGTTTTCCCCAGGTTTCTTCTAGTGATTGTACTTCACAGGATACTTGTTTTGCCAGTTTTAGTAAACTGTTAAGTCAGACACACTGGGTGATGTGCTGATGGAATAGTTGTCACAATCCTTGTCCTCAACTTTATAATACCTGCAGGTGTGCGGATACTGTTCTCCAAGACATGGCTTTCTCTGTTCTTGCTCTTTTACAACACTGCTGCTGAACAGCTTCACCGAACAGGAGAGTTGGGATGCTTAATTTTTAGTACTTCTGTTTCTGACATAACTGATTTTTAAAAAGAGGGAAAGAGGTAATTTCCTGTGATCAGTGCAGTTGTCTTACTGATCTCATGTGAACTGATCCTTATTTGAAGCACTGATTGAAAATCAGAGTTCTTAGTCTGCCCACTGAGTGAGCAAGAGAATTTCTCAAGTGTCATGCTCTCAGGTTTTGAGGTCAAGTGCCAGCATAACAGTTCCAGAGAACTGAGATTAGCCTCAGAGCTGGATTTCCTGCCTTGTGTTGCTGATTTCCAAACTGCTGTGGTTAGTCAGCAGTATAGAAATTAAAGTCTTTGGATGCAAAGCTTGCAAAGAATGTAACACCATTTGGGGTATCTGGAAAAGATCATTTTGATTCGCAGTGACTCCTCAGAATTTATCACAGCTCTCATACCACAGTGCAAGGGCAAATAGTGAAGGGGATCAGTGTGAGCTATAGCTTGGTGATAATGGTGTCTGCCACCCCAGACTTTCTGCTGTCCTTTCTTCATCTCAGTCGATCATTTTTATTACTGTGCTTCACCTTATGAAGTGTTGTGTATCTACTGCAAAAAAAGACAAAACCAGTCTGCAGTATTGCTCTTTAAATAACAAGGAAATGAAAAGTGAAAAAGACAACAAGTGTAGCTTGTGTAACAAAGAACCACCTACAGTGAAAAGGGAGTTATATTCTATCGAGGCTATACAATTTCTGTTCCTTGTTTTGAAGAGGCTTTGGAGCTATGGTGTTTATTCTTGCCATGGCTCTTGGTTTCAACCGCCATAGCAAAGTCTGTAGGCTCTCAAGAGTGATACGACAAACAAGGTCTTCTTGTCATGGCTGCATGAAAGATTTCCTGGAAGGGTCTGGGAAAGGGTTCTTTTCACAGAGGAAGAATAATTCCAGTCACCTTACTGAATAATTCCAATCACCTTATCGATGTCTAGCAGATGGCTAATCTGCTAGGCAGAGCTTCTACCTCTTCAGGATGTTCAGTGTGCTTGGGAGCTGGGGCACACTCCTCAAGGAGCTGCAGCTCCCAGCTCTGTATCAATCACCCCACACGCCTACTTGGGCTACTGGCCTCTGCTTTGCAGACTTTACACACCTTCAGAAGAGTTGGCCTGTGGCACAGCTTGTGATTAACGCAGTCTGTTGGCAGGTTTGCCTCTCTGAGAAAACAAAGTGGTAATTTTCTGTCCAGAAGCTATAGTCACACCTCAAACAGAGGTGTGACTATAGCACAGAGGGAACCTAAAAAGTGAATGGTCACAGAAATGGTTCTTCTGCTGCCTTTCAGTTCCTTCCAAATGAAGTGCTTCAGCAGGGCAGTGGGTAGCTTGTATTGCTGCTGCCAGCAGTGCTTGTTCTACGCTGTGGATGAAAACCTGTGTTGCCAGACCTGACCTGGGGTTTTGGTGGTGGAAGAGATTTAAACAGAAAGGAGACTTTATTTTTTTTAAATTTGCTTGACAAAAGAATTTGTCCCATCTGGCCCCGACTCCATGGCAAGGAAAACTGCTGTGCTGGGATGAGCATGGTTTTAATTTAATGAGACCATGAGGTGGTGATTCCTCTTCTTTAACCAATAATATAAGAATAATATTTACTGCAGGATTAGTAATGGCACTGGGAGAAATACGAAGACAAGTAAGGATTTGCATAATGTGACTGGACAAGTGATAAGGGCAAACGAGATGAGACAAGTTTTAACACCATATTGTGAAACAGAGTGTTGTTATAGTTGTCCTGTTTGATAGTGCTGGACAAGGAGTTCAGCCTTTTCCCAGGACTGTCCTTCAACATACACATACACAGTGAGAGCTCATGCTCTGAAGTTGTATTTTTTTAAAATGAACCATGAATGTGAATAAACAGGAATGTGAAGGATCTGATGATACATTTACTGTCTAAAGTTGTCAGCTTGCTGAGAGAACGCTTTGTCTGTTCATCAAGTGATCTGCTATTTTTTTCCTCCTGGCTTTGCTTCTGAACTATTTAAAGAGGCCTTTTCTTAGAATCATAGAATAGTTAGGGTTGGAAAGAACCTTAAGATGATCTAGTTCCAGTTCATCTGAAAGGATAGTGAAATATGTGACACTTGAAAGTTGGTTCCTGTCAGGGAAAAGTATTTTTCCCTTTCAGGAAATATGAAATAGTTTTTCTCTTAAAATTAGCAAGTTCCTGTTTCAGTCTGCTCAAGTGTCTGTACCACACGTGATACTCTTTACTAGCAAGGGTGGAGAGGCAGTTTTCATGACTATCACCTGAAAGGAGTTTCTAAAAACTCATTTGCAATTCTTCTGCATTATATGTTCTATAATAGTTGTAGCTTCAGCTTACGACACTTTTAGATGATAATTTTTACAGCTTTAGAGAACTACAGGGGATAAGTTTTGGAATTGCACTTAGCTCTGTCCTTGCTGTGTAGGACCTCCAGTACATACGGAACACTTTTTAAAGCCTTGCTGATTATCCTGGTCTTCACAGAAGCTGTTTCCAAAGCAGTTGTAATGACCATACGTTCACTGATGCAACTATAATTAACATCTGGAGTAGTTGGAAAGGATCTTAATGGTACAGGTTATTTTCATTATTTTGCTGAAAAGTAATGTTAGCATTTCCAGTAGCAGGGCTATTAGAGATACTGTGGGCTTTGTAACTTGATTCAAGGACAAATTTTCCTTAGACAAGAGTGGGAGAATAATATTTCTGTTAAAAAATAGGACAACAGCAAAGGAGGAAAGCACAATTGCAGGGAGTGAACTCTGCTATGTAAGCCCTGTGGCTTTTTACTCAAGACCAAGAATGGTACCTCTCCTAGTGTCAGACCATTTCACTGATGACTAAAGCTAGTAGTTTGTGGTCATGTCACAATGAGATGAATGGTATGTTCACGTACCAGCTACTTAATTTTCAGATCAAATACAGCAAGTTCCTCACCATGTCTATACACCCATGATTTGAAATTTATATACATAGCTGCATTTGAGTTAGCAACATCCTCCCATCCCTGCCCCACAATTCTGAATAAAATCTCAAACCCTGAGGAACAGCAGTGGATCTTTATATACAGCTTAATGCCCATCTCCTGACCCCCCAAAAAACAGTCGTTAGGCCAAGTTACAGTATTAAAGGTCATACAGAAGAATTAATGTTGAATCAGATAGGATGTGAGATAAAAAATATAGTAGGCATCATACACTAAATGCTCTGCTTTGTGTGGAAATGTATTCTTCACAGTGCCTTTGCAGTTTGGGTGTTTTCTTGTTTGTTTTTGTTTTGGAACCTAATCTGTGAAATGGCAATCACAGGGAAAAAAAAAAAAAAGCCCTAGTGTTTTTTAATTTTAAATGAAGAAGTTGGAAAATTCAGAACAACTGTAACTGAAGTTCTGATACTGTCAGCTAACGTTGGTACAGTGCTTTATTTGTAACTGTCACATGGCCAACTGTGGCACCTCTCCTAATGTTGCCCTTTCCTGCTCCCAGTACTGAGGTTTCTTCCTGTCTGAGAGTACCACACTGCTCAGTCACAGGCTTTGAAGCTGATATGCTCTCTTTCTCACTTCAGTTTGTCCTCCGTGTGCTGGTCTAGTTCTGTGATGGTCCCTTCTAAAGCCTTCCGAGTTCACCAGTAGTCTGGGTCTGTAAAACTATTTCTCCAACCCATGTATATCGAAATTGCGACTTCTCCAAAATAAGCGTTATTCTGACCGTGTTACTGCTGTGGAGTTCCCAACACAGAAATGCCTCCTTTTTATAAATGTAGTTGTGCATTCAGAGCAGTTACCATTCTGCTAGCTTTGATGTTTCAGGCTCATCACCTTCCTGGTGCATACAGTCTCCTGTAACTATTAGTGATGTTGGTTATTTTGTACTGTTTATCTCCGTAACATTAAGTACAGCTGATATAGCTACTAACAGGACTTGTAAGCTTTAAAATGCTTTGTGAAATGTCAAGGGAGAGCTGTAAATTTATCATTTAACACTGCAAAGTCCTCAGTTGGTCATTGCCCCTGTAGACCCTGATGTGAATCACTTTTTTATCAATGTAAAAGCCTTTTCCCCTCTAAGCACAGTAGTCCAGCTGAGCACACGTGTAGTCACCGTACTTGATACAGCAGAACCTGCCAGGCTGGTTCCACATTAATCAAAATTCTCCCTGTGATGTTCCCTGTCTGAAGAAATTATTTCCTATTAAAAAGGACACTTTTACTATCAGTGGATGCTGCCACAGTTGTAAGAGCATGGTCCTGATAAAGCTTTAAGGTAGGGTGGCTGCTTACAGCTGGTGTCTTATGCATGCAGGTGAGACTTTTTGTAACCCTGCTTGAAATTTTACATTTATCAGCAGGGATTAAATATTTGTCTCTGCTCATCCTGACATCTTGTTCACAAACCTTTCAGGTAAAGACCATGTGACTCAAAAATGTATGTTAGGTAAAAGTACAGGAATAATAACCTCCTGCCTGGTATTTGTGCAGCTCAGTAAGAGTTCACCAGTACCTCAGCCTACCTCTGACCTGTTATCTGTGCTTATTAGACACATTATTCATCTGTAGACTGTATCCCTTGTTTCTGCTTCTCCATTTCTTGTATTTTTCTTTCCTTTTCTTGTGTTTCCTTACTTTCTCACTCTTACGCTTTTTGTCCTTTGCTTGTCTTTTATTTCACTCCTTTCCTCCTCTTCCGTTCCACTTCCAACTTCCTCTTCCTGTCCTTCCTCTTCCTCGTTTGGTCCTATTGAAGTTGAGCCCAATGCCGGGACACCACGTCGTAGACCTCTCTCCTTCTGCCCTTGCTGTGCCCATGAAGGTAACGTAACCTCACACGCTCCCTGTTCTCCTTGACCACAGCTGGGTTGTTGTAGTAGCGCTAGTCAGCTAATGAACACAGAGCCCCCAGCCCTGTCCCTAGCTCTTTTCTTGCTGTGTCCCCAAACCAGCCTTCTCAGTAGCAACCTGGTAAACAACTTCTCTGAGCCTATGGCAAGTTATTAAAGAATACAGTATCCCTTTTGCTAGTCCCAGCTGTGCTAGGGACGGTATAGCAACTAGGAGGGACACTGGGCAGCAGCGGTGGGAGCAGGTATGTCACACTCAAGTTTCTGTTTTCATTTGGTGGATTCTACTTCTCTATACCTCCTGAAAGATATTTAGAAGGTGGGGTAAGGGAAGACAATCTGCTTCCGTAAATATGGCCTTTTAATCAGTATATATGGATTAAAGGAATACTGTGTCTTGATAAGGATCGGTTTGCAAAATCATCCTTGAACTTTAAAAACCAACAAACCTTAAGCTAGAACAGTTTCCTTCATCTGTCTTGCTGAGCACATTCTTTAACTGTTCCAAAATGGAGTGTGTTGTAGAGTCTCCATTGCCAAGGCATGGGGGAAGGGGTTGTTTATATGTGTTCATGGTGTAATTCTGCTAACCACTTCCTCTGCTTTCCATGGTCTCCCTCACATCAGTTGTCAGTGCTCCCTCTCCAGTCCTCCCATTATTCCTCTACTCATTGGCTGTTTCAAAATACTTAATACTTACTTATTTCACAGGTCAGTAGCATTGTGGTTTTGGCTTTTTCTTAGAGGCATTTGTTTTCTATACATCCTGGCATTGGGAAGGATGGGGAGGCTTCCCAGTGTTTTCATGGCACCATAGCACTGGACATCTGCATGTACAGTTTCCTTCTGTCGCCATATGGGCATACTGTGCAGAGATGCTCAGAAAGGAATGCTTGTACTGAGCAACACACCACAGAAAGTCCATGGAGCCAGAGGCTCTTAGGGTGGTACAACAGGTCTGGGATTCTCCAAGGGCCTGCTCTTCTGACTTTTCAAAGGCAGATATTCTCAGCTTAAGGCACAGTTTGACAGGAGTTGCAGGCTCTCCTTTGCTTAGCTTCAGGCCTGTGCTTCTCCAAGATCCTAAGGGTGGAGGCGGGGCACAGGTTGGAATTAACCATTAGCCATTAGTGTGGCACTTGTGAAGTGTTTCCAGGAGTTTGAATACTAAGCTTGCTGCTTGATTATTTTTAGCATGAAAATGACTATTTGAGATCTTTTGCTCTTGAGGTAGAAAGTGTATGTATGTTATCCATAATAACAAACATAGACAGGGATGTTAGCTGCTTTAGGATGCCTCAGTTATGTGCAGTGCAAGCTGATAGGATGTAGCAACCCAAAAATGCTGTTGAGCTTGATTTGAGGCCTTACTCCTGCCTCCACTTCCATGCAGGCAGGCGTGTTGCTACTGTTCTTGATGGTGTCTGATACAACTCACAGCATTCATCTGCAGGTAGTTCAGAGTGGAATTGATGGCCCAGGCCAGGAGATTGCTGGGAGGAGCTTCCCTGGTAAACTCTTGCATTTGATAAATATCAACAGAAAGCTTTGGGAACAGCATTCTGCAATTTATTCCACCTAACTCCTGACAGATATGAGATTCATCATAGGGTTGCTGAGTAAGTTTAGGAGTTAACTTTAAAATGAATGAAATACCAACTAAGATTTCTATAGTAGGTGGCCAAGGCCCGAGATACTTTTATTCTGCTTTGATATTAGCAAATATCCCTGGGGATTCCTCTTCTTTCCAGTGCTGATGTGCAAAGAAGTAGTTTCTGTGCTCACTGTTGTAGAGGGGATCTTCAAGATGGGTAGATGTATGTGGCTAGGAGGAGCAGTCAGAAAAGATTTATTGGGCTATTGAAATGAAGTCAAGATGTTACTTGTGGCCAGTAAAGGAAAAGATTGAGGACATGCAACTGAAGAAAATAAAGGCAAAACACATGGAGTGGCAGTTGAATCTGTTTCTGATGAGCATATATTTAAGTAGCTGGCATGTGAGGACCTATAAAGCTCTTCTAATGAACAGAAAAGTGGAATGCATACAGAAATCTGGGCTTTCTGCAGTAAGAGTGAGGAAGAACCAAGCAATCATAAGAAAATCAGAAAGAAAAACAGATAAAAATCAGGCTCCAAAGAGAAAAGAATCCTTTTGGAGGTGACTTGACTAATCTATGTGCTCTAGGCAAACTGAATGGACCCGTCTTGGGAGTGCTCTGGCAGCATCTTGCTCGGCTTTCTTTGCACATTTTGCCCCATTGTTGTTTGTGCAGTTTGGGCTTGTAAGGATTGCAGGGTGTTACCTGAACACTTACCACAGGTTTCTCTTTTGGCAGGCATGGGCAAGAAGGATGATCCCAAGCTGATGCAGGAGTGGTTCAAGCTGGTGCAGGAGAAGAATGCCTTGGTTCGCTACGAGTCTGAACTGATGATATTGTGAGTGAACGTACAAAGCTTCAAACGGGGGATTTTGTTAGGAATAGTGTTGGAAGATCTGTCAGTATTGTCTTCCCTTATAATGCTGGGAGGTCAGGAGTATCATAAGCTGATTCTTAGCTGAGACGTGAATCCAATCACATTTCAGAAAGGTGGTAGTAGAAGGAGTAATAGCAATAAGAAATGAAAGCTCCAATTATTTGTGCACATGCAGAAGTATGGATGTATGTGTAAAGTTCTGAGCCATTCCCAAGCTGGTTTTGGATAAAACAAGTCTTGTTCATGCAAGTGTTTTCTGGCTCTGTAGAAATAATGTGTGACTCCTTCCGGGTTTGGTAGATTCCGCTTTTAAATGTAGCTGGAAGCATTGAATTTAGTCACCTTTGCCAGGTGGCCCTTGTTTCTGCCTGGCCCAGTGCCCTTTGTTTGGGCTCAGATGATGAGACTTTTTTCCTGTTAATGGAATTGCAAGCTTTCTCAGTCCCTGCTGCAAATTCACTGAAACTGGGTTTGACTATGTCACCTGACCATGGCAGTGTGGAAGCTGATGTCTTTAGTGCCTGGGTCAGAAAAGCCCAGAGGTGCTGTCTGCATGGGAATCTGTCAAGGCAGTGGCCTGACATGTCTCTTAGTTGATAAGTCACTTTCTCTTTAGAGCGGGAAGTAGCAGCAGATACACAGAGGTATCGCACATCTGTTCCTTCACACTGTTTTAGATTTAATCCCACCCATAATCCTCTCAACTTTCTGCCTAGCTGAAGGCAAAGAACCTGCGATGCTGAAAAGTACATTTAAATCTTTAAAAAATATCATTATATATCTTAGGTATTTTAAGAGTTGCTCCAAAGTCAGATTGGTAAGATGCATAGCAGATATGTGGAGGGGGATCAGAAATTGAGAATGATATGAAGCAATATATGTTGTATTTTAATATACCCAGAACTTGAGATCCTAATGTTTCCTTTTCAGTGCTCGGGAGCTAGAACTGGAAGACAGGCAGAGCCGATTACAGCAGGAACTCCGGGAGAGGATGGCAGTAGAAGGTGAGAGCAACAGGGAACATTTTATAGACTGTATGTGTGTATTTCTAGCCTTGTGCATGCTGACAGTTTTTGATCTCTCTGTAGATCATCTGAAGACAGATGCAGAGCTCTCAGAGGAGAAGAGGATCCTGAATGAGATGCTAGAAGTAGTGGAGCAGAGAGATTCTCTTGTGGCTCTCCTTGAGGAGCAACGGCTTCGAGAAAAAGAGGAAGACAAGGACCTGGAGGCAGTCATGCTTTCCAAAGGTTTTAGCTTGAACTGGTCCTGAGCTTGACACGTTTACCTCTGCTGGTGTGTGTTGTCCGGTTGGCCTACCCTGAGTCCGCCAGAATTACATGGATAGGAAGATGTTGAAGGGGAAACCTTTGAAGGGTCCAACAGCATGCAGGGATGTGGTTTGAAGCACTGAGAAGCCTTTTGATAAGTGTGTTGGTTCCAGAAGCTTAAGTTTTACTTGTCTCCAAGCTGAGCTGAAGATAGTGAGTTGAGACTGTGGAGTCTCCTTGAGTTCCTATACAATGGACTCTATTTTTGTGTGTGGTAGGAGGGAGAGGAATAATCCATGTGTGGGGAAGGAGGTTAAGGGAAGAAGTACCCATAACTGGATTTATGGCAGTCCATTCCTTTCCTGGATTTACTATACCAGTTCTAATAAGAGGGAGGGAAGTGGCAACCCTCTCCGGAAAACCACAGCAGCCTGTAGCAGCCTGTAAAATGGAGTCACCTGTCCAAGAGAGCTCCAGAAGCCCAGGGCAACACTTTCTTTGCTTTAGTCTTCCTCCCCACCAAAGAAACCTGCAGTTGATCATTATGCACAGATACGAAGAAATATGAGACAGAAAAGATACTACTAGTATGCGTGATGGAACTCTCTGCCTCCTGGATTTTAGAGAGATGTGGGCATCAGAGGACTCTCTCCCTATCGTAGCCTCCTAAATCTTCTTGTAGAGAAATAAGGGGAGAAAAGAGGGAAGATGCCCTTCTGCTTTGCTACACACTGGAGAGACAGCTACTGCTGGCCTTAGTCTTCATGGCCACAGCTCAGAGGCTGGTGGGCTTTTTTGTTCTGTTTTTGTTATGACTGTTTTGACACTGGAAAATACTGACTGTGTGGGACAGTGGTGTGTGCTGGGGCAGGGGTGTTACCAGGCGGCATTCCCTGGCTGTTAGGCCCCTAAGAGGGGAAGCCCTTAAGTGACCGAACCACCATTAAGACTTTTCAGTGTTTTTATTTTTTTTCCTCTGTATTTTGTTTTTGCACATTGGAAACGAAGCTTAAGACCTGCCTGGGCCCTCAGTCACTTTGACCCTTTATTGTCAATTAACTTATTTTTTTAATACTTGAAAGAAGATTCATTTTTGTATCTTTTAGGGGAAAAAAAAAAAAGGATGAGTGATGGGTGTGTGTGCCTGCTGCATCCTACAACTTCCACTTCTAAATTACTGGATGTTGTTACCTGTGGCTATTTATTAGTGTTCTTATTAATAATTTGTTACATATATTTGATTGCGGAGGGGAGTGTTTTAACTCTGTTAGAGAAAGACACTACTGTGGATTGGTCCCTACTTCACAGCAAGGGCAGGCTTTATGTACCCATGGATGCATCCTGCCCTAGGATACAAAATCCGGTGCAGTCATGGAGTGGTAAGAATCCTCTTGTGTTCCCAGCATACTTCTCTTCTGCATCCCAGAATTCCTTCTGTTGGACTAACAAACCCATAATTTATTTAAATTTTACATTTTTGTAACAAGAAAGCCAAAACTGTGAGGTAGAAGTATCCCATATGTCTCTTTCTCACTGAAAGAGAGGACCCTCAGACTCCTGAGACACGGCTAGAGGGACATCATGAAAACAAAACAATAACACATTTCCTGCTGCATCTGCTGGAAGAAGATGTTGGCTCAGCTAGAAAAGCTGCTGCTTTTCAGCCAGGAGGATACTGACTGTAACCATACATTAAGCAATGAGCAGGATATGCACTGAGCAGTTCAGCACCATTCACTGTTTGACAGACTCCTTGAACACACTGCGCCTTTAGCTTGTCCCGCAGAGCTGGAATAGTGCTGTGCGTTGGGTATGTGTCCCATGGGACGCAGTAAGAGGTTTTTCCCTCTTGGAATGCTGACTATGTTCTTGGTAAAGGAGTACTAAGCTTGCTCCCCAGTCTGCTTGAGAAAGCATCCTATTCCCAAGTGTATCTATACAGTGTACTGACTCTTTCAGTTTGAACTTAGGTTATTGGTGCAAGGCACCCAAGCAGGGCTGAACATCCTTTATTCTTTTGCCCCAGGACAGAAGTTTGCATGGTTTCTTGCTGTTGGCTCTACCTTCTTCAAAGAGGTCTGTAAGCCAGGCTCTACAATTTGAATTCACCTCTGACTCAGGAGTATACCTCAGCCTGAAGAAGGATGTATAGGACTGTCCCCAGGGACTCCGAGTGGTGCTGGTTCCCTCAGCTGGAAACATGTTTTTTCCACCTCAAGTGTCCTCCTTTTTATCCCCACCTAGTTTTCTGCAAAAGCATTACAAATTAAATCCAGATGCTCATGAAGCCAAGCAGACAGGGAGCTGCAATGCTACTGTGCCTGTTAGCAAGTGATAACCTGCTACATCAGCATCACAGAGCACTGGCTTACCAACAGATGTCCCGCAAACAGAATTCCCCCCATTTGCCAGTGCAGGGGCCAGCTGCACAACTCGAACTGGCAATGGTACTTTAGCCTGCATTTGAGGGGCCAGTGCAAACTGGAGAGGAGGAGGGAAGGAAGAGGGAAGCTAGTTAAAGTTTACTATAAGTTGTCTTAGGCAGAGAATTGGCCTCAGTCCTCTTCATAATGCACCAGGTAGATGGACTACATCTAACTTTTATCAAAAGATCACTGAATGTGAGGTGTAGAACAGAAAGAAATCCTGAAGAAGAAATACCAGATCATTACTTTTCCCCTTCTTGCTGAGGGATGCTGGCCAAAGAATGATACCACTTGAGGGTGTAATGCCCTACTGCACAGGAAAACCTGAATTCTCTAGGTTATGCTGAAGGCCTCCAGCAGTGAGAATGAAAATGAAGAGCTAACATCGCACATACACATCAATTAAAAATACATGGAAGGGAATGTTAAAAGGCCTTTTTATATCAAAATGGTTGTAAAAGGCACAACTTGTATTTGCTGTTCAGTTGCACTTTAAGAATATGACTTGCGTATCAGATACTCAGTTTTTTTACTATTTGAATATTTTTAAGTCAAATTTTGTATTTTTAAAGCTGAAGAAGGCTCTTGTGACCACAAGATTCCTTATTTGTATAAGAATCCAAGTGTAGGATGTTCTAGCTCTTTGTGCTGCCTGGGTGTGCAGCAGCACATGACTCAGCCATGTGCATTCAATGAAATGCATCCATTTTGTGTATGCAGGGAGTGCCAGAGGCCATCAGTTTCCAAGAAGTGGGCACACGAAAGCATCTGTCCCAGTGGGACATGGGCCAGAGGAGAGCTGAGCTTGGAACCTAACCTGTGTTCATTATGACAAGGGCATACTGAGGATAGGGCAGGCACTTCAGTCCCCTGCGGGGAAAAGAGGAGGTGGATACTGCTTCCTGCAGGGAAGGGGAGACAAATGGGGATGGTGGAGTGAAGACTGCCAAAACAACTGACCTGCTGTTTTCACAGTACCATTTTTGTTTTATAACCCTTCTGTTCCTTTTAACCATGTTTTCATTCAAATTCACAAATAGCTGTAAAATTCTGAGCTTCAAAGAACTAATGTGTGGGGAGGTGACAAGACATTTCAGCTCCAATTTCCAGACATATTCCTCCTTTCAGTTAAGCAACACCCCATGCTCTCGCTAGGGCGTGTTACAAACTGCATTGCTGAAACATGTTTTAGAGCAAAGCGCAAGTTTTAAAAGTCTGTCCTCCTTTCTATCCATCTCTGCATTTTATGTAAATATTTGTTTGTATGTAAAGACACCAGTGGATCCTTGGGTTACCCCCACGGTCAAGAACCTGAGTTTTGTGCAATGCCTAGGCCTCTCTTAGAACACAGTGCTTGCATAGAGCTAGTCACCACACTTGTGTGCACTCTGGTGGTTTTTAATACTTTTATACATCCTAATCCTGAACATTATGAAGTATTGTACGTGGTCTAGACTGCATGTTCTAGAGCAGCCAGCAGTTCCCTTTTGTGAGAAAATGTTCACAGCTACACCTTGTTTAACATTCTTTTAAAATGAGCTTTCAATCAAGTGTTTACACCAGACACCAGTGGATGAGAAAGGTGTTGCATTAGAAAACCTCCTGTGTACAAACTGAGAAGCCGCAATAGGGCTTTATGGGAATTTCAGTCATCTCTGTCTGCAATAAAGCGAACTCTAAAGCATACTAAAAACCAGCCTGTATATAGTTCACAGAGAAAAGAGACCGCTGGCTCTCAACTGCTGCAAAATAACAGATTGGAAACTTTCCAAAACTTCTTGGTTTTGGATTGCCCAGAGCACTGCTATAGGCAGGGTAGCGGGGCAGGTGAGGATGTCACTGAGAGCAGATGTGAAGGGGAGGATGCCATGTTCTGATGGTATCGCAGTAATTTAAATACTCTGTATCTGTGCGTGCATGCGTGTGTGTGTGAAGTCTGATCCAGGTGAAGGGATCTGCTTTGGCATCTTCCCTTTTGTATGAAAGTGAACTCTGATATTCAGATTGTTCAAGGCCTTTACGGTTGACATGTATGGAGTGTTAACAGAAAAGCGTATTACCCTACCTGTAAAAAAAAAAACCAACTCTGTTCCAGCCTGTTTTCTTCTGTTTGGTTGTGTTCTATCGTTTGTTTTTATGCACACTTGCTTCGTTGGTGTTGAGATTTTAGCACCTCAGATGGCCAACTGAACTAAAAAAAAAAAAAAGAAAAAAAAAAAGAAAAAAAATAAAGTCATTAATTATTTTTTCTTTTTTGTTGGCAGAGTTACCGTTTGTTTCCTTTGCATTCACTCTTACAGTTGATGATTAAAAAGGAAGCCAAAGCTGGGAGCTGAGGGAAGGTGATCTTGAGATGAGATAAAAGCTCAGGTGTTAAAGGGCCTGACTTCAGTTTCTTTTTTGCTGGAATGCTCACAGCCCATCTGAGTTATATGAGATACAGTTGGATATTGATACGTCCCCAGTACATGCTCTTCTTTTCTCCATAGTTTACATTATTTCTTCAGGTTCCCTGTGCAGAGAATTTGCAATAAATAGCCAAGATGGGGTGTAGGTAATGTAAATCGAACTGCAGCAGCTACGATTTAATTCCTGCAGCTGTAGCTCTCTTCCTTAAGCTTGTGATACTAGGATGAGCATTCAGTGAGAGAAGGAGTCAATGACACATCTCTGTGTTGGCTTAAGCCGCCAAGCACTCCAGTGTGCCAGATCAGGAAGATTAGCTAAGCAAAGTGCAACTGTACCTTTTGAACAGCTGGAAAGATTCAGAAGCTGAAAACACACAGGGTGCTGGGGGAAATCCCAGCTGGGGAAACCTCAAACAATGAGTCTTGTTTTCCTGCCCACTCAACCATTTTCAAAACAAAGGAAAATCATCCTGTGCTAAGGAGGTTGGATTAAAGCGGACCTATTAGGCAACAGGGGAGATAATGAGCCTGAGGTTTCCTCTTGTGGCCTGGAGCCCACAGATAGATAGTGGGTTGTGCTGTATGTGGCAGGCTCTCTCCTTTCTTTGTGCAGGTTCCTAGGTCAGCAGTTCCTGGGAATGTTTCAAACCCTTCAATTCTTCCTGTCCTTGTGGTCCCTTGCTTTCAAATAGTAGTGGGAGAAAGCTGTGGTAAGTTGGGAGAGATCTCCCTGGTGTTAAAAGGCCAGTCCACGAGGATTTCTCCCTTGCTGTCAAAAGAGGAATGAATATATGGGAAGTGACCCACTGCACCCTGGGAGGCAGAAGGTTGCCTCCCATCTATAGCTTAGGAGACCACCCTTGCAACACCTAATCATGGCTTTTTAATTAGAGTACAAACTTGTTGGCCCCCGATCTCAATTAGAGACCCAGGGGGTATGCTGTTTTATAAGCTATAGATAGAACAACCAGTCTCTGCTAGGAAGACCTTCCTGTACTGTTTGCTTTGGCAAAGAACTGTGCTGGCCCTGTGTCATGGTTTAAACACAGCTGGTAACTCAGAACCCTAGAGGGCCTTCTCAGAGGGCCCCAATTCCTGCACAGATTAGCCATGTGTGTGTGACACCAGAGAAGGCCCTCTTGACAAGGAAATCCTGCCTCAGCAGCCCATCATGGGTCTACTTTCAGATTCCATTTATAATGGACACTGAACTGTCACAGTTTGATAATGAACCTCTGACACCTTCCACATGTGGCATTTTGTGCCCTCGAAGCTGCCTCTCTCACCCTGAGTTGTTCCACTTGGCATAGAATCGTGACCCCTCCTCAGCTCTTTGGGTTCAGTGCTGAGGTAAGGAATTGCACAGCAGTTACCATGGTGGGAGCATGAACATGCCCTCAGCTCTGGAAGCAGCACAGGAAGAAGTATGTCAATGGGTCTGTTAAATAATATGCAGAGCCTTTTTTTGGCAGGAACAGCTCCATATCATGTTACACGGCTACTTAGCCTGGATAAAGACAATGAATGTAACTTGTCAGGAAAAATAACAAGGGGGAAGTCATGCCTAATACTAATAGCAAAGAGCAGGTGAAAAACCTGACATTCTGGCTTACCTCATGTTTAACACGTGTTGGAAAATCCTTACCATTTTACACAGAAAAAATACCTGCCCAAACCAAGCTCCACTAAGAGAATCACCTTTCCTTGGTATCTCTGCAATAGCGTGAATACCTCTAGGCAAGAAGTTGTTGACTGTCTAAGCGGGTATTTCCAAACTTGCCAAGTATGTGGTGCTTTTCTGAGTGTATCAAATACAGTAAGCACTTGGTTTCCTGTAAACAAAAAATGAGATCACCTCTTTTTTAACATTTTCCATACAAACATATACAGAAATCTGTATTACTTGTAACAGAAACCAACAAACAAAAATGTGCAGATTTCTCTATTAGAGAGATACATACGCTTTGGGCAGAAGGCCCAGAGTACGTGCTTTGCCTGCTTACGGCCAGCAGGCCCCTTCCAGGGCCAACTTGAGCAGTCTGGAAGACAAGAAAAACTTCTTTCTCCTCAGTTCCTTGGAATGTACAAAATTTGCCAGACAATTCCACATCACCCCCTTCTACAGACTGCCAGCGTGACACCACCTGCTCGGCTGGACCAGCGTGACTCAAGCCTTAATCAAGAATTGCTTTGGGCTTCCTTTTTGGCAATCCCTGGAATGTTAATAAACACTATGAGCTTCTTAAAGCCCCTTCTGATTCAAAACAGCAGTGGTGTGCTCCGAGTTGCAAAACAAAGGCTGGCAGTGGTACTGTGACTCAGCGGTGTTAGAAAGAAGAGCAAGCATGATGAGAAACGTGTTAAAGCACTGCTTTCAACAAAACTACGATAAAAGGCTTTATTAAATAGCAATTAGCTTGAGTAAAACTCCGTCAAACCCTTAAAACTCTTATTAAGTAAAAAGCTAAATTTATTTGCTGGGCTATAAGCGCCTCACAAGGGGATTTTGCCCTAAAAGCACAAGGTCGGAACCCACCCGAGTTCCAGAACAATCCTGCCAGGGGCGGGGACCAAAGCCCTGCCATAGCATTACCTCGAGCCTGCTCTCCCTCCAGAAGCAGCGGTGCCGCGGGGACAGACCGCGAGCACGGGCCGCTGTTTGGAGCCGGTTTCTCAGTCCCTCACGGCTTGCTCCGAGGAAGGGCGGGAAGGCGAACGGCCGGCACCGCCTCCCCCAAACCTGGCGCGGGGACGTGACCCTGCGGGCCTCCAGCAGCCCGCTCGCCATGACAAATCCCATGGCTGCTCCCTCCTCCTCCCCCTTTTCCTGCCAAGCACAAGCGCCTCCTTTACCTCGGCCCGCAGCGCACGCCAGGCTGCGCATGGCGCGTTTCCCGCCCACCCCGCTATGGGCGGGGCTCTTGGTGCCGCTCTTATATCGCCGGCAGCAGGGCGGTGCTGCTGAGTGTTGAGGTTATCTGGGTGAGTACTGGCTGCGCTATGGAGGCGGCTTGGGACGGGCTCCGCGGGGACACCGCTGCCGTTCGCGGCTGTGGCTGCCCCTTCCTCTCGTTCTCCGCGGGGTGGAGGGAGAGATCGCCCGACTCATCGATCCTGTCGCTGCGAGCGCCGCTGCCAGCCAGCCCGCCCGCCCGCATGTGGGGGAGGGCAGGGCGGGAAGGCGGTGGGGTGAGCACTGCGGTGTCCCGGCGGCCTGGGCTCAGCTCGGGTCCACCGAAACATGGGTGCTAGGCGTCCGCCGCTCGGGTGGGAGCTACGGCGGTAGTGAGGAGCGGGGCGGGTTTGGGGACCTGCCGCGGCGGGGCGGGCACGCGGTTCCTGGCCGTGGGGCGCGCTGCGCCCGGCGGTGCCTCCTCTGAGAGACCCGAGGCCTCAGTTACCGGTTGCTTCTTCCACCCCGTCGGTCTGATCGCGGCGGTGACCGGTGAGCGACCCTGAGCGGGGTGGAGCGGGGCTTCTGCTTTCTGTTATCGGTGCTGCAAACTTTTCTGCCTCCCTGCAGGCCCCCCGTTTCCTTTCTACCCGCTGGATCCGACCGTGCTCTTCAACGGTTGGGCTCACTTTGCTTCGTTTCTTGCCCTCAACCTTTTGGTAGCTCTGCCTCGCTGCTCTGCCGGTCTTTGGCTTGCTCCTTTATCCATGCTGCTCTCGTCGGCGTTGTGATGGAGCCTTTGTATGTACTCAAGCCCATCTGCTGCTTTCCCCCGCTGTAGGCAAGTCACTCTCAGCCCCCTTTTCACCGTTTCTGTTGCAGACCGCCTTCCTTCCCGCTTAGGTAGTATTTCATAAGCCATAACAAGCTCTCGTCCGACTTGGTAAAGTCCAAACCTCTCGCTGTCGATCCGTGGTGATGATTTTCAGGTTGAAGGGGTATTTGCTGGGCAGGGGGGAGTAAGGAGTTAGCCCTGTAGCAGCGACTGCGGAGGGAGCCGTGCTTTCCAGCAACAGAGGGATGTGGGAGTGGCAGCTACAGAGAGAAGGCAAGGATTTCTGATAAAAGTGCTGTAATCTGCAGGAAAACCTGGTGACTGATAGAGTCTGTTCAGTGTGTGCCTTTTCTCTGGTCCCCTTCCACAGAGATGAAGGTGGTGAGTGCCTTGGCTGCCTCTTTGTTAACCTGTGAGCAGCACTCGTGGTAGTTCGTGTTCCTGTGACTCGAGGGCTATGTTCAGTGCTGGGTGACTGCCTGGAGGCCGAAGCTGAAGCCGGGTAGTGTGTGAAGTGGAAAGAAGCTGAGTGAGCAGGTCCTGTTCCTTAGAAAGGTGTTTAGTTAAGGCATGTGGTCGGGTGACACTGTGGAGTGGCAGTGGCTTTGAAACTGGTGGGGCTTTTCTAGAGCACAGTATTTTGTAGCTTTAGCTATAAAAAAAAAAAGATACACGTCTTGGAGTAACTTTAACTGCTGAAGCCTCAGTCCAGAAAGTTCGTGCTTAGTTTGGAAGAAATTGACAACTCTTGATGAAGGCCATGAGGATGATCTGAGGCTAAAGCACCTCCCATATGAGGGCAGTCTGAGGAAGTTGTGGCTGTTCAGCTTGGAGAAGAGAAGGCTGCATGAAGACCTCGTAGCAGCCTTCCAGTATCTGAAGGGGGCCTGTAAGGATGCTGGGGAGGGACTCTTCATAACAGGTTAAAATATAAACAAGGGAAGTTTCGATTGGCTATAAGGAAGAAGTTCTTTACTGTTAGGGTGGTGAGGCACTGGAATGGGTTGCCCAGAGAAGTTGTGAATGCTCCATC
>JBCJKH010002944.1:0-20604 GCA_039877255.1 Loriculus beryllinus | reverse complement strand
GCCAGGTTGGACACAGGGGCTTGGAGCAAGCTGCTCCAGTGGAAGGGGTCCCTGCTCGTGGCAGGGGTTGGAGCTGGGTGAGCTTTAAGGTCCCTTCCAACCGAAACCATTCTGTGAAACACATCAAGAAAGCAATGAAACATTAACACTGAACACATCTGCACAAGTCACCAGGTGCTTTATGACAGCTCAGTACCATCCTTTACCCATCTCTCCTGCTGTCTCGTCAACACCTTCTCCAGGCTCCCTTAGTTTCGCAGGGCCGCCACGCTGGAACCTCCTCCCTGAACCCCGCCAGGTTTGAACAGTACAAGGGAGGCAGAACCCGACCTGCTGCAGGGGAGCAGAGGGGCCCAGCCCTGATACAGTGAGCAGCAGGGACCCCACAAGGGCGACTTAACTGCTTCAAGCCCTGACAAGGAGCCGATAACCCCTGGGCCGAGTCACGGATCCCCCCTCAGACACCCACCGTACACACAGACCATCTGTGGAGGCCCCCGCCGCCCTCCAGGAGCAGACCCTCACCTCATCCTGCAGCCAGCGCGGGCAGTACCTCAGCCGGCCCTTGCTGGAGGCGCGCAGAGCCGCCAGGGTGTCCCAGCGGAGCTGCCGCGGCTCCACTGCCACAAGCGGCTCCATGGCGGCCCCGGCCCGCGGCGCCCGGCAACGGCCTCACTCCGCCCTTCCGCTTCCGCCTCGGAGGAGTGGCACGTAACGGAGGAGGCTGCCCCCTGGCGGGCGGGCGGCGCCCTGCCCTCCGCGCCGTGCCGAAGGGTCCGAGTTCGAGTCCCGACGAAGGCGCCTCCCCGGTGGGGGTGTTGTGGGGGGCACCGAGACGATTTTGTCCTTAGTTTGTGTGTTCCGGCGGAGGAGCCTCGGGATGAAGGGCCGCAGGGCAGCCTGTGCTGCAGCATTCACATCCTGGGTTACTGGGGCAGGGAGAGGCCACCAAGTATAAAACATGGAAAGGAGCCAGTTGCCTGCACAAACAGCCTGGAACGTGTCTGTGTTCCCACAAGGGCCAGACAGCCCTAAGTACAGCAGGATGAAGAGGAAACGCTCGACGTTACCAATTCAAATGTAGTTTATTGCTTGTTCTACCATAGCACCTTTAGATTTTTTAAAGTGTTAAATACACACACAATTACAGAACTCTTGAAAAAAATTATTAACTTTGAACAGCTTGATGGCAAATATTGACCCATGAGCACATCACCCATAAACAGGACTTAAAAAAGGAGTTAAACATAATTTTGACTTTTGTCCCCATAAGAGCCATTTACTGGAAAGAACAGGATACCAGAGAGCACACAAATTTTAGGGACTCCATACACTGAAGACCTTATTTTCCAGGAGAAGATGCAGACGAGGTTGATAAAGTAGTTGAGTATCCAAAGCTGGTCTTTAATTGGCTTAAGAGCAAATCAGTATTTCATGCACACCCTGAACTCATGTGATATTCACATCACTTAAGTGCCACTGAGGTTAAACCACAATCTTTCTTTTGAAGTCAGATGGTTTTGGCTCAGTCTTGCGGATATTCAGGATCAGGAAACCAGGGCAAGAGGAGTAAAGCAACAGCAGCATCACACTCAGAAACAAAGGTGAGGCTCAGGGAGTAAAAAAAAAAAAAATCCAAATCATTCTTTCTGGTACAAAACTATTCATAAACACTGTGGTTGTTCAGGAAATAACCTCTTAGAAGTGTAGAGCTCAGGCACTTAAGTTATTTTCAGCTTCACACTTCTGGTGGGTGGACCCTCTCCCACCATCCTGTCACCCAGTGCAGTTCAATAGTTTAAAAAAATATATAAAATCCCCCCACAAACATAAAACCCCCACATGATCTCCCTGACAAACAGCATGAAAAAGGAAGCGTGAAAAGGAAAGGAGCTGTTATAAACATTAACATGCTCAACAAACCTCTGACAGGTTTTAAGAGCTGAAACCATCAGGACCTTGCAGGATGAAAAGGACCTTTTTCCATCATGTGCAAAAATATCTGGGTTTGGGGCACAGTTTATGGTGTGATGGCAACCTCGTCTATTGCTGATATCCTACATTTAGGATATATGTCACCATCATTTCGTCATATCATGCCACAAGAGGAAAATATCTCCCGACAGCAACCCTGAAATGCCAACCTACTTTCTAACATATGGCTTTGAAACAGGGCTCTTTTGTGCTTGAAAGCTGAGGTGCAAGGAGAGCATTGCCCTCATGGAGAAGAACGAGAGTGGCTGAGGGAGCCCAGCAAGGCACTTTCTGCAAACACATTGGCATAAGAAGACTTGAGAAACTGGACATAGTTTTGCATGCTGCGGTTGGTGCTCTCCGACTGCTCCAACCGATCCTTTAGGTCCTGCAGATGGCTTTCATAGCGGTGCTCAGCCTGCATAAAGAAGCACAAAACACAGGCTGAAAAACAGCAACATTTATCCCATTCCTGTTAGAACTGAAGCTGTTCCCCTGAAGTGCTGAAGACAGCAAGAATTAGTACAGCAGTAGATGACGTTACCATAGATGGTGCTATGTTACTTATAACCTGGTTTCCTCATTTCCAACTCCATTCAGCACCCACTGATCAAACCAGGAGACAATGTGGCTGATCAGCTGGCTTTGAAAACTGATTAGCTATAGTAATGAGGAATTAAGCACACTCTGCTTTAAAAAGCTGCTTGACCTGACCTATGTGCCAACCCAATTCCAAGTAAAACTCAAGCAGCAGAAGAAATAGGACATGATGAAAGATTCCCCTTCTTTGCTCTGGAAGAGAAATTGCATTCTCTCTCAGATAACCAAGCACAGTAAATGAAGTTGATACCTGCTCACGACAGCTGATGCAAATCTTACTTGAATACAAAGGTCTGATTCTTTCCTTACAATCACATAAATTTGGAGTAAGTTCATGCAGATCATTGCTATAAGTCAATTAGAGTCCCCACTCTTGAATCAGTGACCTAACAGGCATGTCATGCCAAACATCTGACAAGGTCACATACAACAGCATGTCATATTCAGACACAGCTCTGTGTGACTTCCAGTATATCCGTAGGACTTTGGTTTACAGACTCCAGTTGCTGCCCAGAACACCACCAGTACAGCAACAGTATCCATTGCAGGTCACTCACATCATCTTTGCTCCGACGCAACTGGTTCATTTCTGTTTTATTCCTACTCAGCTGGGTCTCCAAATCCAACATCTTGGACTGGGCTGCCCTCTCTCTCGCCATTGCTCGTTCCCGGGTTTGTTCCACCTACACGTACCAACAGAACAACTCTATTAAAGGACTGCCTATTGCAGAACCATTTTTCCTACCCCACTGCCCACAAAAGCCCAAGGAAGTTTAACTGGGCACGTCCTCATTCATAAGCAGCAGTCTTGAGCTTTCAGCTTTTGGTTGCAAACTGGAGCACAGAGTTCAGGTTTTTCAATGGTTTCAGTGGTGACAAACAATACCAACACATTTTATTATCGCTATTTCACTGAACTTAATGACTTTAATGAATTTGGTCATAGGCTGAGGAATATTTCCAGTATCCTCGCTCTTCTCCTATTAAAGGCTGGGCAGTTTTGGGAGAATTCACAAACACAAGAAGTTACTTACTTGTCTTTTGGCATCCTCAATGGCCATCTCCAGCTGACGTGCCAAGGAGCTACACTCCCGGGTCTTCTCGTCTAGCCGCAGCTGGCACTGGTGGATCGACTCCTCTCGTTTTGCTATGACCTGAAGGAATTCTATGTTCTGGGCACTCGTTGACTCTAGTTTTCTAGGTTAAGACAATAACGGAAGGAAACCTCTTCATTTTAAATGGAGTGTGTTCTAGTCTGCCTTTTTGTCAGGTCCTGGCTAGTCTGGGAATAGATTCCATTGCTCCTTGAAAGGTGAGAGCCCCAAGAAGCAATTCTCCATTTCTCAAATACTCCATTTCTCCAAAGACTGAAGAACAGAGAGAGTACCCACATACCTACATTTTCCCACACACTGTCTCTAAAAGGAATCAATAAACACAGGTAAAATTACTGGGACATGTTGTAACCTCAAAATTGTCAGGCTAAAACGGGCAAGGAGCTGGTTTATGTGCTGTGTAAAACATCATCCTTTCTAACAAAACAATCGTAACACGTGCTGCAAAAACATACAACTCTCCAGTGAACAATTACTGATTCGAGATCCTTGTGAGATAAACACACAGAATGCTGGGGGCACATAAGGGACTGGAACAAGACTGAACCTGTTCAATCCCCTGAAAGAAAACAATGGGAAGAGGATGGAAATGGAAGGTTAAGAGAGCAAAAAAGCCTAATATTTCTAACCTTTCTAGCTCTTCCACCTTCAAGGTGAGCTGCTTTTTGTCCTCCTGGGCAGAATGACACCTCTCCCGTGTCATCTCCATTTTGTCCCCCTGGAGCTCAATCTAAAAATTACAGTGAGTAATTACTTCACAGAGTAGTCAATACACACACAGGACCTAAAATATATGCAGCCAGCCAGAAGGAAACATGCTCAATTCAGAATTTCTGGAGAATACCAGAAAAGGAAGAGCAGACAGAAAACCAAAGCACTGAACATCCAATTTGCTGGAGCTTCCATTTAATGTTTGGAAAGGTAGGAGAAAGTTCTTCCATATTGCAAATGAAAAGCAAGGTCTGTGAACACTCGCATGCAGAGCAGCCGCCTGTAAGCATAACAAAGCACACACATTAAAAGCAACCATATATATGACAGCAGTCCACAAAGGCATTACAGCCTGAAATACTAGGAAGGTTATAATTTCAGGCTAATCAGAGTAAAGCAGTTACACTGAGATCATTTGCTGAGTCTTGAGGCATGGCTGTGGCAGTCGCACCTGTTGTAATTGTCCTGCAATACCTAGAGAGTCCTCTTGGGGACAAAAAATAGGGATAGGGAAAACAACCTGAAATCAGGGTGAGAAAGCAAGGCTGGGTAGCACTGGCAGCGGGAAAGCACAAAAGGGAAAGCTGACAAGGTGATGGAAGTAACAGAAGCGAGTGTTGGCATTAGCAAGTGTTGAAACTGCTGCTACTCAAGACGCAGTAAGTGCATGCAGGGAATGAGGAAGCTTTCAAGTAGTCAGGAGTGCCACTAGCTACGCCGCTACCTTCACGCACAAAGACATGCCACACACCTTTATTTTGCAGTGTATGTTTAATCTTCTCAGAAAGAAATGAGAACAGAGATGAAGATTGAACCTTTCTGCGACTGGAAATTCGTCTTGGTCTCAGACATCTGGAAAGCAGAGATGCTGGTAATTTCTGCTATCCCTTACCTGCTGCTGAAGATTTGAAACTTGGACAGACAGGTCGATGTTCTTCTTCTCGGAATTCTGAAGTTGCTCTTTATATTCTGCTATCTGTGATTCTTTCATCTTTAGGATCTCGGGCAGTTGCTCCAGTTCATCAAGCCTGCTCCGCAGCTGCTTGTATGACTATAATCAAAGGAGACAAAGAGAATGTGAGGAATCTTCAAATGTTCATAAGGTCAAGACTAAAAACATTTCTCAGCTTCAGTGAAGCTTTGTTGAAATGCGATTGTGGTAATAATGTGTGGCCAGTGCTGGAGTTCGAAGCCTACGGTCTTCTACTCCAAAAGGCTTTCTCTTAGGATTTGGCATTCCCTATGGATGGAGTGAGAATGAGTGGTTTGGATCGTGGGCTTTTATCTTACTAGAAGTACAAGCTCTTTTCTTCGGGAGAGCTGCTCTGCATCAGACAATGTGTGACCTAGCCAGCCCACTGCTCTAAACCACTTTTTCTGCAGTAAAGGACACATGAAGCAATTTAAACACCTCTGAAGAACATCGTATTGTCAAGAAGCAGCTGCTGAATGTTCAATACATTTTGCAGAATGAACAAGTCCTGAGAAAAACTAATGGAAAAGGCAAACTCAAGTCTTTTATTTCCTCTTCACAGCCATTTTTCACTGCATTCAGAACAGTAAGATCCATGAATGTACACAATGTATCAGTCTTTAGAGGAATCCTTACCATATCCATCTGGTTATTCTTATCTTCCTTTAGTGCCTTGTTCTCTTTACCAAACTTCTCCAGTTTTGCTGCTGCATCTTCTGCTTCCATTTGGGTCTTTAATATCTGGACATTAAAAAAAAATCCCCACATGCTTTATCTGTGATATTTAGTACTCAAGGATCAGCAACAAGTTTCTTACCACACCAGCCACCACCCCAGAACTCTACCTGGTAGTTCACTTTCTGCTACCTGGATAATCTGGGCTTTCTACCAAATGTTTTCCCCTTTTGCCTTATCTCCCTACAGTCACAATATCCAAAAATCCCTCCAAAAAACATCCAAAGAACACTACTTGCCACACTAACAGGCAGAAATATAGCATCTAACTTTTTCTTTACCTTTTGAAAAAGAGCTTGGGAAAGTGAAATATTGAAACCATTCTTTTGTTTTTCATTAATCAAGATCTCTGTTATGGGAGTCAGCTCTTCCTAATGACCAAGTCATCAGCACAAGGTGAGGAAGGCAAATCTTGCACACTTTGACATACAGCACATGGCAGTCTGGATGCTGCCAGCTGAGAAAAAGTCAGGCTAATAGAGACAAATCGACCAAAACCATATCAAACTGCAACATCCTCCAAGAGCAAACAAAGGGTTAAAGTGTTATAAGCCACAAAAGTAAAAGGAGTAAACATGTCATTGCAAGGGCTGCAGGTTTTGGTAAGATGCCTACCTGTGATTTGTAGTTTTCAATCATCCCTTCGTAGTTTTTGACAGAGATTCGCAGCTGCTGCACTTCAGCCTGTGCTTGCTTCAGCTTTTCCTCCATTGGGGCCACACTAGCCTGAAAATAGAACACATTTGGAAGTAACTGTCGCACTAAGCTGTCTAATGTCTAGACTAAGAAAAAAAGCTTTTGTCAAGTGTAAGTCGGCAAAACTTTCCAGGCTTCAATAGATTGCCAAATTCACGTCAACAGAGCAGAGAGGTTTGGGATGGACATGCAGTCTTTCCATTTGCCTGAATGAGCTGTGCTACTTGGATTAGGGCTACACCTTATTTGGATCAAGGCCTGGCTTTCCAAGAAGAAAACCATGTAGGTTACCTACAAGATCACCAGTGGTAAGAGAAGACAGAAAAAATATACCAGCCACTTTTTGTTTTATTCTGGAAACTACCACTCTCCCTGCACGAGTTAAAGAGGGGAAGTTTAGATTGGATATAAGTAAGAAATTCTTTCCTGTGAGGGTGCTGAGGCACTGGAATGGGTTGCCCAAGGAAGTTGTGAATGCTCCATCCCTGGCAGTGTCCAAGGCCAGGTTGGACAAAGCCTTGGATGCCATGGTTTAGTGTGAGGTGTCCCTGCCCATGGCAGGGGGGTGGAACTGGATGATTTAAGGTCCTTTCCAACCCTTACTACTCAATCATTCTATGATTCTATGAGCTACAGTTGGTTGTTCTCTGGCCAGCAGTATGAAGATGTAAAGACGAGATGTAAGAATCCAGCTGGAAGAAGCAGTACTTGGATTGGAAATCCTCCTAACCAAAACATGGAAGAAACCCAGTCCTCACAGAAGGTACATGTCCTTTATGTCTCTTCCCAGCACACTTGTCCTGTCACACTCAGATTATGGAGAAACTGGTTTGAAAGTGAACGGGAACAATGGGTGCAATTGAACTCTGTTGTTAGAACTTGTGTTAGTGTCTCCCTTCCTTCCCCCCTAGCATTTCAGCTTTAAACCCCTAGAATCACTGACCTTTAGTCTTTCATTCTCCATTTTTAAATTAGAGGTCTCTGAACTCTGTCGATGCACTTTATCAGGCACCACATCTCTGATGTCCCGCACCTTGTCCTCCCAAGTTGCCTGCTCTTCCAGGAAGCCTGCAAGACGACTGCCATACAGAAAGAAAATCAACCCTTACGTAGCAAGAAAGAGTAAGGCTCCTAACCCTTAAGTATTAGCTTCAGAAATGAGGCTTTTTCCTATCCTTTCATCTTCCTCCTCCACATATGCACACCTATTTTCTATACTGTTCTACTACCTCAATCTTAGCCTGCTGGAAATTAACCTGAGTTGTCCCTTTGGAGCTCAAATGCATTGTCTTCAAGATACATAGGGTGAAGAGGTACCTTTCTCTTGTCTCGTAAATACCTTTTCTTTTCCTGCAGCAACAACTGTACTGCAGTAATTACACTACATTTATTGACCTTCACAACAAAATAGACAGGAGCTACACTGCCTCTCTCTTCTAATTCCTTCAAATTTCTCAAAAAGATCTCAAAAAAAAAACCTACCTTAATTCTTTCAAAGCATTACAAAATTGCAAAGGAATGTGGTTTTAGAGGTCAGCAAACCCTTAAAAAGTCTGCCTTTGCTGTGGCAAGTCAGCAGCAGAAGCCACATTGCTCTCTTGCTCTCTTTCTTCCCAAGCTCTGCTCTAGCCCTTAGGCAGTGCTGGTTTTCCTTGGCTGTTTACAGGCAATCCAATGAAATAATTTAATTTAATGGTATTATTCAATTCAGTAAAATTATCCTTGAACTTAGAATACAACCCCATTCATGCTTGTTACTCTACACTAGTTTTATTTGAACCTGGTCAGTGTAACAATCTCCAGTTCGAGGTCACTCTTGTCCTTTACTGCTCTATCGTGGCGGTTCCTCCAGGTCTCCAGGCTAGACAGCGCCTCAGCAACATACCCATCCTATCAACCAAAAGAAATACAGGAAGAAAAGAGCAAGGGTGACAAAAATGTCACTGGATATGGGATATGCAGATAATATAAGGCATGGCTAAGATGCTACTTGTGACTCTTGTCCCTGGGTTCAAAAAACAAGGGATAGAGAAACAAATAATCAAGTAGTATAAAATCCACGTTCCCTTCTGGTTTGTCCCAGTCCTAAACATTCCTACTTCTCCTTGATATCCTTTAGTCATTTTTCCAACAGGAAATTCCACTATGCCTTTAAGTCTTTTTACTTTTCTGCTCTAACTCCATTCAGAGTTTTCAGTCAGAACGGCAAGACTTTATTTTACTGGTTTTTTTCAACCTTCAGATGGTTCTAAAGAATTCTAAAGAATCTGAAAAATCAGATCTGCTAGCTTAGTATTATCTAAGTTATGGCAAGTCCTAAATTAAGGACATGCAGCAAATACAGTGACAGCTGAGAAAACTGGTTTTGCTCTAAACTTAGCAAAATGGGACAAGGCATCAAGACAGAAATAAATCTCATTAGTTGAAAGCAGAGACTCTCCCCAGGGCTGCTACCAGAGGTCAAAGACTTAGATGCATGATTTGAAATGAGGTCTCTTCTCCCGTATTATCAGGTACCTTTTCTGTTAGCTGGGCAGTCAGTTGCTCTACATACTCTTCACTCCGCTCTGCCCGCTCTTTCTGTGCACGGAGGGCTTTCTTCAGGGCCTCTTTTTCACGACCTGCCTTCTGCTTTACTTCTTTCAGCTGTTCCATGATACATTCCACCTCTGCCTTATGCTGAGCTTCACTGCGCTCCAGATTCTGCAAGAGGGAAGAAAATACACCATATGGAATAATGCCCTTACATCTGCATACCCAAAGCAGCAACTAATTTCCTAGAACTGGCGGAGAGAGCTGGTTAAAACCTCCCAACTTTCAGCCTGGAGGTTGTTGCAATCAGGTTTCACCTACACAATCCTGTCCTAATTTTGAAAGACATGTCAGCATGACATATCTGGCTTTTCTTCCAAGAGTCTTCCTTTTTTCTTTCATAACCTGCTCTCTAGAACACTTATTTCCTTTCCTGACCAAGATAAATACTGGTTTACCATTCTTTTGATCTACCCAAGAACATTGTCTTTATTAATTGAATTGCTCACATATAATAATGCTGCTTTATGCAGCTATATACCTTAAAGCTCTTCTAAACCATTAACACACATGTTCATCCTAACATCATCACAACATCAACAGATACGTTAAACATAAGACTTTGAACAAGATACTGCTTCCCTTGAAGTCAATTCAGTTTATGAGTAAATGAAGAGATGATCCCCAAGGACCACTGCAAACATACCCGTAGCTGTACAGTCAGGCGGTTGTTATCCGCTTCTTTGCCTCGTAACTGTGCTTGTAAATGGGCTTTCATAGCCTCCATAGATTTGGAGAGTTCCTCTATTGCCTTTGCCTGGTCCTAAGTAAGAAGCAACAAGACACAGACCTTTTTCCTCAACAAGCTGATAGAAGGAACACTTTATAAAAGATTTCGCCACTGAAGGGTCTCCAGGCACCTCTTCTTTCCTCAGATGGACCCTCCTGGCTCTTCTATTCCAACAAAATGGGGAACAAATAAGTAGCCATTTATTTTAAATCAGATGTGAATAACTGGCCTGAACAATTTATTCTAGGGCAAAACATCCTTTATGTGGCATCTCTTCCACTACATTCCCCTTTAAATTACTAAACAGAGGAACAGGCTGGAATTTGACATCAGAAACCAACAGGACCTTAAACAGAAAGGCAACTCAGTGATAAGCCCAAGCAAAGAGAATACTACCTACTCATCCTTGTGACAGATGTCTTATTAGCATAATATGGAATCCACAACTGTGTAGAAATTGGTTTTATAACTAAGCCAGTCATCTGAACCCTTCAAAAGTAATTTTCTGCAAATCCAAATTCATAGTTTGGACTATCTGGAGTTCTGCAGAACTCAAAGGTGGAATAGGGAGGAGCAAATTGAAAAGGAAACTACCTTTCCTGCCTGTATGTGATTGGCAAGACTCTCCATTTCTTTTTCTTTCTCCTGAAGCTTCATCTGAAGTTGCTGGGAAAACAGACACCACTTAGATGTTAAGTAACAAACACATTTAGGTTGGCAAGGTGGAGGAAAAGAGGTGTAACTGCCTCCCTCGCAGCTCTGATTCATGGCACTCTCTGGTATCCACAGCAACTGAAAAACAGGCTGCATTCTCCTCAAACAGAAAGCAGAAGGGGTACAAACACTCGTGTAACAGGGCATAATGTACTCAGTCAAGAACAAGGACCTGACAGGATCCTATACCCCACGGATAAACGGTCTCACAGCAAATTTTATAACTTCATGCAATCTAAGAACTCTTTTCTCAGCTTACAGATAAGGAAATGAACCAAAACTGGCACCAGATCACTCATTCAGTGACAGCAACAGATATGGAAAGTTTCCCCACTTTGTGCTTTTCACAAAATCACAGAATCATTTAGGTTGGAGAAGACCTCTAAGATCAGAGAATGTGGTAAGCAAACCACAAGCTCTTTGTTTTTAAGACCCTAACCATTAACCCAGCACTGCCAAGTCAGCCACTAAACCATGACCCTAAGGGCTACATCTACACATCTTTTAAACGCCTCCAGGGATGTGACACCACCGCTTCCCTGGGCAACATGTTCTAATGCTTGACAACCCTTTTGGTGAAGCAATTTTCCTAATATCCCATCTAAATCTCCCCTGGTGCAGCTTGAGGCCATTCCCTCCTGGGTACAGGCAAAAGATGACCATTTGCCCTTAGATTATGGGGCTTCATTCTGCTGCTCATCCCTGTCTTCCAGGTCAGGAGGATGGGTACCCTGAGAACTGGTCTTACTATTAAAGACTGAGGCAAAGAAGCCATTAAGCTCCTCAGCCTTTTCCTCATCCTTCGTCTTTAGGTTTTCCCCTGAATCCAATAAAGGATGGAGATTCTCCTTAGCTTTCCTTTTGTTGCTTATGTATTTATAGAAACATTTTTTATTGCTTTTTATGGCAGTTCCAGATTAAGTTCTTAGTTGGGCTTTGGTCATTCTAACTTTCTCACTCAACCATTTCATCACGTCATTAAGCTCTAGACAACCAAAACACACAGGTCTGCCCCACCACCTCTTTTTCTTTGCCTATCTCTTCTAAGGAGTTACAGCCATCCACTGCAGCACTCCAGTTGTCCATACTTTTGTGATGACAACTATGTTTTAGTTTTCCTGCTGCACAATGACTTCCAGCTCCTCCCATGTGTTGCCATGCATTGGTGCAGATACACTTCAGCTGGACTACTGATCCTGCTGCCTTTTGGGGGGGTAGAAGCCCTAATTCCTACATGACCATTCTCAGGCTCTTCTGTGGTTTCTAACACAAACTCTTGGGTCTTTGCTGCCACATAGATCTCCATCCCCTACCTCCTCTGAGATGGCACAGGACCTTGCTAGCACGCTGCTCCTCAAACATTGATTTTATCCCTTTCCCCATCAAATCTAGTTTAATGCTCTTTCAATGAGCCCTGCTAACTCCCAGGCAAAGATCCTTTCTCCCCTTTGAGATAGGCCTGTTGCCAGCAGGCCTGGTGTTGTATGAACCAACCCATAATCCATACCCCCAAAAATTGTGCTGGTGACACCAGGCTCAGAGCCAGGTATTGATCTGTTGACTATCTCTGAAGATAACATGATAACCATATAGAAACAAGAAGATTATTTCCAAACTGAAAAATCCTATCCTCAGCATCAGGGGCATTTATTTCTGTAGTAGGTATTTTTTCCTTTTCCATCCCTCAGAGTTTTCTTGTTAAAGAAACGTGTAGTATAATTATTGCTTTGTATATTCAGTACTGTAAGAAAAGGTAAGCAAAATCATAGAATCATAGACTGGCTTGGGTTGCAAAGGACCTTATGATCATCCAGTTCCAACCCCCTGCCATGGGCAGAGACACCTCACATTCCAACCCAGCCTTGAACACTGCCAGGGACGGAGCATTTACCACATCTTTGGGCAACCCATTTCAGTGCCTCACCACCCTCATAGTAATTTCTTCTTAAATATAAGGACAAGCTTAAGTTCTTTTATATAGCTGAATACTGTAAATCCTAATGGTGCTCTTCATGAAGATCTCAGCTATGTTATCCCTATTCTAAGCCTCTATATTTCAAGGACTATGAAAGAAAAAGCAAAACAAAAACCCCAAAACCAAAGAGCTTGTGGTTTGCTTACCACATTCTCTGCATCTGAGTCAGCAAGCCTTTTCAGAAGTATTTTTTGCTCCATCATTAACTTTCGAGCATCCTTCTACGAAAGAAATACATAAGAATTATGTATTACTAACTAAATTACTAACAGTTATAGACAGTTGCTTTAAAAGGAACTGGGAAAGTCAACCCTTTGCTCCCAGTTGCAGCAGCAATTCTCAGAAGATATCCAGAAGCACCAAACAAAATATAAGAATAAATATAAAATATTAACTACAGAAAGAATAGCAAATTCACTTCTGTATTGCTCTTATAAGCAATATAGAATTGTTCTGTACAAGCAGGACAGAATTGTTTACAATATCTCTGTTACTGCTCTTAGAGCCTGCAAAAGTAAGGTTTTGAATATCCTTAGGCTCCTGTTAGCTAAGGTCACATCTAGCCCTCAGATGTCAGCCAACGCAACTGTAGCAGTAACATTTCACAATAGCACAAGCAGCTGTATCCAGAAGAGAGAGTTGGAAACCCAGTAGTGCCTATCCCTTTCAATATAACCACCTAGATGCTCTAACATCCTCACAGCAGAAAAGTCAGCATTATTCTATGAAGTAGGTAGGGATAAAACCCAACAAAAATACAAAAAGTCCTACGCATTCTATATGACACAGGGACAACAGCAGGGCTGGGAAAAAGCATTCAAAGGTCTCAAATTGCATCTCAGCCCACAGGGTGACATAGCCTCCTGTAATCTGCCAAGTTGCAGCACACAGCGCTGCTCACCTCCTTGTTGTGCTGCTCTTTGAGAAGCTGTCGTAGCGTCTGGTTGGTTTCTTCAAAGGTGGTCAATTTCTGGAGCAGAAGTTCTTTTTGCCTTGTCAGTGCATTAATGTCTGAGCTGCTCATGTGCTTCTCCTAGAGAACAGTAAAAAAAGGGAAAAGAATTATTCACATGGAACGTGTGAAGCTGATACAAGCACGAGCAGTGCATGAGCACATTGCGTGCGGAAGGTGACTGGATGATGCAAGTAAATACCCCACTGCCAAACAAAACTAACAAATGCCTCCACTTTCCCAGAGAAACAACTGTTACATTACATCTTTAAGACAGCCACGTAACGGGACAATATAGCAAAGGCAAGAACAAAAACAGACAACACCCACAATGTTGAGTCTCCCAATTGTATTTTCCAGGGCACGGATCTGCCTGGCTGCTGCTGATGCATCCCTTTCTGCTTCACTCAGCTTGGACATCAAACACTCCTTCTCATGCTGCAGGTACTTCTTCTCTAGCCTGTAATGAGAATTCAGCCATCAGAGAAACAAGATGCTTTGACAACTCTACCAGCCACTATTGATATACAGTTGACTGGATCAAGAAACACCCTATGATTCAGTCCTCTCAGGGGCTATAGCCTCCAGTTTTCAGTTTCATATTTATTCATTTGTTGAATATTCATCACAATTCAAACAGCATCTCTTAACCCTCAAAATATTAATTGCAGAGCTAGGATGACCCTCCTGTAGGCCATACAAGCCAACTGCTCTCAGGTTCCTCTCAAGAGTAGGTTTTTTTATTCCAATATCACCCTATAACCCTCCTCTGCAGCTACTGCCACTGACCTTCCCCTTCTAAAGGTGACAAAAAAACCCAAAAACATCAGTTCTTAAGCAGCGCTGCAACCCAACATACAAGTTACAACCTTAAATAACGTTAGCAATAAAGGAGGTATTGCCCTGTAAATACCACTACTTGGAGTAACAATGAAGAACGGAGCTGTCTTACATAGTCAGGTCTTTCTCTTCCCTTATGCGCTCCATACTGCGCCTGAGCAGTGTGTTCTCATGCTCTGTTTCTACCAGCTCTTGCGTGACTTCATTTAGTTGCTCCTTCTGCTCTTCCAGGAGACGCTCTGTCAGTTGCTTGTGTTCCTCCTTTTCCTGCAGCTTGGCCTGATGAAAATATTTAAATAGGACGTAAGACAAACTAGGTGCTTTTAAAGTGATGCCCAGAACCACATCTCAAACCACTGAATCAGCTACTTGAGCTGCAAACAACAGAGGATCAGCCTTTTTCTTGCATTTTTTTCCTTCCTCCCACTCCCCTCCTTCCTAGATATTTCCAGGTTGTTTGGATGCACAAAGAGCATAATTCAGCTATTGCCTTGAAGTACCTCCTGTCCCACAAACACAGGGAGATGAAAGCATCCTGGTTTTAAGTCATACACCAAAAACTTGTCAGCAGCCACAAGACATGTGAAAGGCCTCCAACATGGCAGGAAAGGAGCTCTGGTGGGAGTTCACACACTGGAAATGGCTCCCATTGCTCCACTATTGCTTTGGGAGATGCATGGAACTGGATGAAATCAACCTAAACAGTCCCTAGCGTTTTGTTTCCATCTACCTGTTCTGTAGCAGCACAGTGTCACTGCTGGTAGTGTGACTGGAGTTGTATCATAATACCTGAAGGCTGAATGGGGCTCAGAAGTTGGCTACTGCTCCCCATGAATGACACATGTACCTCATTTGGCAGTTAAGAGTGCTACAGACAGTGAAGATGTGAAAGAAGAGAGAACATAGAGGGGGCTTGAACCACTGCACCAGGTTTGGATTTTCTTTTTGCAGCAAAAAATCACTGGAGATTCCCTGGCTTGCACAAAATCAAAGCTAACAAAATTCATGTGATCTTATGTCACAAATTTAAGTGATACCACCAAACATTTAGATTCAATTTACTTACTAAAAGTAAGCAAAGTGAATTTTTATTTTACAGTCATGTAAATAAATCCATTAAATTTTGTAGCATAAACAAAATGGAGAAGGCTTAAAGCAAGAATCTGACTCAAATCCTATTCTTTTACACGGATTTGAACACCATAGTTTTAAGTAAAATAATACTACTTAGGATGCGTTAACCTCAGTGTTAACTCAAAGTTAAAAATACAGTTTGCCCCCACCATCACGCATCTGGGAACATCTCCTACTCATTTTTAAAGTGATGTCAAGTACATAAGATGCTACTTATCTGGAAAACACAGCATCAGTGGGTTGCACATTTTTAAACCGAAGGAGAAGAAACAATCTTGTTAAGCGGATTATTTGACACTGAAACAGCAACATACTGTATTTTTCACCTTTGGGAATAATTAGTTTTCAGACTTCAGGCTTGGGCAGAAGAACGATTATTTGGAAACTGAAGCACAGCAACACCTTATTAGAAGGATAAGGTTTTACAATGTTCCATAGTAGGGCTCAGTGAATTCCTCAGTAGGATAGTTCAGCTCTTCTAAACAACTTTAAACAAGCTACCAATGGCCTGGGTAGTCTTCTTTAGCACCAAGACTTGACCCCAGCCTCCTCCACCTTCTCACCTCCTTCATCATTCCCACAGCATTTATGAGGCTATCTATCTTCTTTTCATATTCATTCATTCTGCAGCAAACAACATCCTCCTCATCTGCAGAGAGGTCACTCAGGTGCAACATTGATGGCATTTTGTCTGAATCTGGAGGTATAACTCCTAGGCGGTGAGATGGTATCTAGCAGAAAATACCAGAATGTCATAAACAGGATCCTAACCATAATTCTGCCAAACACAGAGATGAGGTTGTATCACTGCAACAAGGCTGGTAGAGAAAACAAACTCGTCAACATTCTTTCATTCCATCAGGGAAAGCTCAAGAATGCACAAAGACTTGAACAGAAAAAGAAATAAAAATAATGAAAGTTCAAGTTCTCAGCCAGGAAAAGCCAGGAATACAAAAGGAAAAACTATCAACCCACAAGAAAGAAAACACACTACACAAATACTTCATGCTTTGGAAGAGACGAAAACCAGCAGCACCTCACTGTGCCTCTAGATGAGATCTTGAAGGGGACTAATAAAGCTACAATAAACAAAGAAACTTCTCTGGCTTCTAAAGGCAGAAAGGCATGATATGGGCATAGACTAATAATTAATTTCCTATTTTTCTGTATTAAAAAGACTTATAGAAGACACAGTGGGTGGGAGGTGACAGCAGCCTTCTTTCAGATCAGCCCAGCTCCCTCACTACAACATCAACTCTCTTCAACCTCAGACAGACCTTTGTAAGTCTTAAGGTTTTAAAGAGCAAACTTGGCCATACCTCCCATTTGCAGGTGGACTCCCGGACAGATGTTTTGCCTGGGGGGACCCAGGGGGCTTTCGTTCTCACTCGGACACTTCGACACACATTCACAGTGTCTCCCTTCACTTTCTGCTTGTGCTTTTGCTGAAAGAAAGGAGAAGAGAAAATAAACCACAGGCTTTTAAAGAACCAATTACAATTTTTAGTGTTGCAAAGCCAAATAAAAGATGATTCATACAAAAATATCACAGTGTTATGCGTGATACATCACGTAAGACTGGCCAGCAGCCATCAGAGGAGGCTAACACCAGCCTGAAGGAAAGGTTATTGCACATTCAGCTGGCAGTATGTTCTTGTCTATCACGAAGCAGCTCTGTGATATCCCTGGGATACCTGCAGCTGTGACGTGATGAGAGCCTTACCCAGCAGGCCAGGGTGGGAGACTTGGGAGGGAAGAAAGTGTTTTCTCTATGGAGATGCACAAAAAAATATCACAATGCAACCCATTCATGTGAAAAAGGAATAACATGAGAGATCCCTTCTCCATTCCAAGTGTGTCTCACAAAAGAGCAGATATATCATGTGATAACAGTATTATCAGAGAAAATTAAGAACAGTGCACTGCGATTGGCCCTGAAAAGCTTCTGAAGTGTTTTTGCTGCTTTGTAGTCAACTAATAGATGGGCATTTATTTGTATTGAAGTGCTCTGACTGAGGGGAAGTTCAAGCGGTTTTGCACAATTCTGACCTTAACAGAAAACTCTGATGTTCTAAATATTCCCTACAGGCACTTAATTAGTAAGAATCCTTGATTTCACTGTCAGCAACAAACACAAAATTAATAGAGGACTTAGGACAGGGTGGCTGCACCTAAGGAAGAGCGAGCATCACCTTTACATAAACATCCAACTACAGAAGAGGACAGGTGACAGCTTGAAACTCAACTTCAGTCTTGCCTTCAGCCTGCTGTGGATAAGGCTATGAAGAGATTTTCTTTGCTGCATAGAGCAGCAGACCGAGAAGGTACTTAATGCCAGAAAATGGCTTGAATCCAGACTCTTTTCCCTAAGCACATTCATTTTAATACAATCAAGATGGTATCTGAAACACCTAAATATGTTTCTCCTGAAACCTTTCCTACAAAAAATAAGGATGAAGCCAAAGAAAAATCATTATCAAGACACAAATCCAGGAACTAAAAGGAAAAAAAATATCCCCCAAACTATATCACAATGGAAGCAACGCCCCTCACAAACATACATGTGAACATGAAAAATACATATTCTAGATCAGACTTAAACATACAAAATGTGTCACTGAAAATTCACCACCGAACACAAATTCAAGTCTTACACTTCAAACACAACAGTAAAACAGACCTTGAAGATGGTGTGGTGCTTCTAGGACCGTTCACCTTCCTCTTTGCAACCCTTACAAACACGTGGCTACACAGTCCTACCTGGCATTGTGCAGGTGTGGTTTTCTGACCCTTTTTAATATGGACATGGACAGGGGTGTTTTCATCCACATGGACGTGCAAAGGGGGAGATGAGGAACGGTTCTTCATGGCTCTTCTCCCACAAACGGGAAAGGGCAAGACAATGAAAAGAAACCTGTGGATAAGGAAACTGGAAATAACAACATTTCCCTCTGTGCCAGAAAGCAACAATGGCCAGCCTTGGTTAAAGTTTGAGCTTTCAGTAGCATCTGCCATTTTGAATTGCACAATATTTCGCTGCAAAGCCGATTTCATACAAATAATTTCTCGGCTGCAGGTATTTTCTGCTTTGAACATTGCTATTAAAGAGCAAACACAGTTGGACTGATAGTAGCGTCTGTAAGAGTCATTGGAGTTCAAAGTCTTGGAGCAAGCAAGCAAATCAAGGTTCCAGTAACCAGCACCATGTGCTTACAAAGAGAAATTTGAAGGGAGAAGAGAAGCATTCATTTAACAGTTTGCTTAAGGAAAAATCAACAAGATCCTTCCATCCTAGAACCCTGACTCTGTAAACTCTATCACACAAGCTTGAAGTGTCTTTTGAAGCTGAACAAAAGCTTAAAAGCTATTGGATCACAGTATTTGATCTTTAATCTCCAGAAAAAGAGCACAACTTCAACCAATACCCAACACAAGATGGAAAAGCCTAGAGATGCAAGATTAAAGCCTCTATCTTCGAGCTCAATGCTTCGGTTGACGTAATGGTATGATGCAATTGCAAATCCTACAAAAGTCCACCAGCAGCACTAACCTGATTCTGGCAGAAAGGGTTTTTTGTAAGGTAGATTACTTACACTTATTCTAATGCTTTTGGCTCTTCTGGACAGAGCGTTCTGTGCTGAGACTGAAGTCATTTCATCGTTGATGGATGAGAGACACCTGATATAGAAATAATAAAATAGCCACTAATAAGAAAAGGTGTCAAATTCCGAACATCATCCTCTTTTCAATTTAGGGCTCAAACACATCAAGTATATGGACCCAAACAACAGCGGTTGCTGTGTCCTGGCTTCCTCTGACAAGCACGGGATGAGGGAAGGACAGAGATTGTAATTCCTTACATAGTGATAATGAAACTTGGCTTAAACCATGCACACGTTTTGTACAGTTACATGATGGCCTTGCTCAAACAGTCACAAACCTTCAAATTCTAACTACAATTTTAAACCACTTTAATATGGGAACAGGTTTGAACAGTTCTAGGGCATGTGTACATCCCCTCCCAAACCCCACAGCCTCCCCAAATTTCTGCCACCATCAATGAATTATGCAAAACTGCACCAAAACATTGATGGTTTAGGTTTATACTATTGTGCAGGCTGAAGAGCTACATCCCAGTTAGCACTCATGCTGAAGGAAACCCAGCACCACAAAGACTCAGTCAGCTACAACACAAACATCTTCTGGCTGGGAGGACTTGAAGACATGGGAGTGCAGAAAGGATGTCCAAAGGACTAATGCTTGCTGGGGAGGGATGAAGTAGAGCTGTTGGAGTGGTGGTATATCAGGCTTAGTTAGCTGACCTTATGTTAACACTCCTCCATAATGTTACAAGCCAAGTCACACTTCTTAATGTGGTAGAACAGGATTTTGTACAATGGTTCTGCCAAACTAGAACCAAGAACATTCTTTATAACTCATCACTTCACTTATCAGCTTGCTGTGGTTCATGTGATAAACTACTCTAAATAAACCTGTTACTACAGCAACTGGTTTTAAGCAGGATGCATTTAAAACAAAGCCCACCTGTATATCACATCAGACTAATGAAGATTACAGAGGGAAGAGAGATAGATTCCCAGCTTCTAGCTATGAACGACTCCAAGTACCGCTGGGCATTTTAGTCTTCCTGTTTTCAAGAGAAGGGTTAAACTCTCCCCAGGCCCACATGTGAGCATGGTTTAACGCACTGACTGAGAACTGGCAGAGCTTTCGAATCCCAGCCTGGTTTGTGTTGGAAGGGACCTTAAAGCTCCTCCAGCTCCAGCCCCTGCCATGGGCAGAGACCCCTTCCACTGGAGCAGCTTGCTCCAAGCCCCTGTGTCCAACCTGGCCTTGAACACT
>JBCJKH010002937.1:40293-54693 GCA_039877255.1 Loriculus beryllinus | reverse complement strand
GGGGTTGTTGTACTACTGAAAATACTACTTTAAATTGTCACTTTCCCCTTTCTGAATAGAGTGTGGCCTTGTATTAGGGCACTTTTTCATTTTGTGTTTATAAAATGTACAAAAATGCATTAGTGTGTCCAGACCAAGCAGTCACCAACTTTATAGTCAAGACATAAATGCTGAAAATAACAGCATAACATCATAATGGGAAACCTGACAGGTCGTTAACTACAGCTGTGCAAATGGCACTGCTATAATTCACAAGTGCTTGTAGGCAACATCACAGCCTCCAGCCTTTCAGTGTCTGCTTGAAAGAGAAAAATACTGAAGTACACAGCACAAGATAACCAGGTCATGCTGGAATTGTTCACTGATGCAGGAGCACGGAGCTGATAGGTGTTTCACCCCAGCATAGAGAAGGGTCTTTTGGACCTTTTTATGACCTCCCCCTAATATATCTTTCCATCTTTAGCATCAGTTACAGGGCTGAAGTGAAGAATGAAGGTCTTTACACAGAGAGGTAATTTTACAAATATGAAATGAGATTTAGGTAAAGATGGATAAAGTGAGTTCAAGACAACAGTGTGGAGGCTGAGAGAGAAATAAACCACCAGTTTAAATACCTGTGTCATCAGGCCAGACTACCCAGTGTCCCTGTGCTGTTGATTAGGAAAAAGACATTCCTGCTGATTCTTTGGAGAAACCCATATGTTTTGGCTGACTAAAATGAAACGATACAGCTGCCCCTATAGAGAAGCAGCAGTAGGCAACAGGATGGGCACTGTGGACTTGGCATGCCTCCTTCATGTGCATTACAGATTTTCCATTTCAAAGGCTCATTTTAATAGAGCTGAACAATGTTACAAGATTATTTGCAGTGGAATTTTGGCATTAGCTCATCCTATATGTTAAAACTTCAGATGTGAGGAAAGCAGAATAGTGGATGTATGCAGGCCAAATAATAGCCAATTGCACAGACACTGTATTTCAGTTTAAAAACAAACCCAAAGGTTGAAAAGCACTAGCATTTAAAAAAAAAAGATTTCAATCAGATGGCGAGGAGATGGAATTTTTCTTCCTTGCTTACAAGAAATACTTTGGTCTCACTGGGTTTAGCAGTGTCTCTGCAATCCAGGCGTTACTTTGGTCCTATACTAGAATAATTAAAAGGCAAGTGTGGCTGAAGTAGTCCCCACAAAAGCCAGCCACTGCCAGTTCTGAAAATCCTGGGTTATTGCTTTTGTCTGAAAATAGGTCCCACTGAAAACAGCAGGATTTGCTTGCTGAGACGAGTGCTACATCCCTTGAATAGGGACAGCAGAAGCTGATAAATCAATATTTACAAGACTGTATTCCTTTTACAATGGATTTATTTAAAACTATCTCTTTCCAGCTTTAACAGGAGAGAAATTACTTGCACAGCTGTGCAGTGTAGGCACCGTCTCTTTTCTTCTAAAGTGTTTACAATTCAATTACATTAATAATGTGCTTTTTGAGGATATCAAGTTTTAACACTGTATCCTTTGTGTCTGGTGGAGGGGAGGGGCTGAATGGAAGGAATAGAACTTTGTACTGGGATGGTGGTGGTATTACCACAGCACTAACAGCTTTGGGATGAATAGGATGCTCAGCTCTGAGAGGAGCTGCTCCTTCCAGTATCAGACAGATACAGCTCAAGCCATATCATGGGCCAGCTGCCCTCCTACAACAGGCAGACAGGAATGATGGCTAATTCCCAGCTTTAATCCCAATTTAGACTGCAGAATTGAGCTGTTCTATATGACTCAGAGAACATGGCATATAACATAGGAGAAAGCATCTTAGATAATGTAGTCAACCTGTCTGTATTTTCGAACTATGCTACATAGGCCGTGGTTACTACTCATTCACTATTGCATGTCAGTCCATTTCCAAGGAGTGAGTTCTGATTCCATTTTACTTTTCTTATCCAACAAGTTGGACATTTTCAAATAGCTTTTCTTCCTGGTCTTAAATTAGGCTTTCTTAAAATAAAGAAGAAATAAATGAGTGAAGTATAATAGGATATGGCTGAAACACATTGCACAGTCTTGGCAGTCTCTATTATCCACATACTGACATCTTTAGAATTACCCGGTATTTTAATGTGCATTTAAAATTGGTTAACAGGAATATAAATTAAAGTAATAGAGAAACTAGAGTCTCAAAACTTTATTGCTCAGTGTAATTTCATGTCTATGGGCTTATTGCTTTGTGGCAGGACTTGTGGCTTTTTATTTCTAGTGAGTATAGTGGTAAGAAGATGGTGCTTCACTCAGAGCTAGGTGAAATCAGTGGAAAACTGTTCCTGTCTTAGGGCCATTGTCACATTATTCTCACTGTCGACTGGTTGGATTTAGTTTCCCAGAGGAAAAAAAAGATGTGAATTATGTATTTGTTGAGATGTGAAATGAAATGAGTTGTGCACAGAGATAATGACTTTCTTCCTACACCTCTAACTCAGCGTAACCACAACAGAATTCTGGAAAGGACCAAAGTAAAATTACTAATTGAAATGGCAAATCTGAACTGAATTGAAAGACATCAAGCTCTTCTTTATGATAAATGATGTAATGTAGGTAATGATGCTCAGCTTTCTGTCTGGTTTACCATTGTTTCTCCTTTCTTGCTCATTCTGGAACTGCTGTTTTCATAGCCTTCTTTGAATTAATAGCACACTTGGGCAGGCACAAATACACGCTTACAGAAGGATACAGACCTACAAGTAATATTTGTAGAAGATAACATAGAAGGTCTCCCAGCTTATTACATCAAGTCTTAAGTATTTATGTTTGTTTGTATCTATTAATTAACAAGCACTTTTTAGTGGCATAGCTATTCCATCAAAATGCTACCTAAAACACCATTGGATTGTAAAGACAGACAGGAAGGAGCTCCGCAACATTAATATTATAAAATAACTAAAGAAAAACCTCCTAGATACTCTTGTTTCATGAAGTCCAATTTAAAATACAGACTATTTTTTTCTAACAGTTTTCACTTTCAGAACTGGTTTAGCAGTATAAGTCCCAGTGCCTTTTTAAGATTGATGGCTAGATCTACAAACTCTATTTGAGTGCTTTAAAATGCAAACAACTGGCCAAAGAAAAGGAACCAAGTATATAAGGCAGAGTTTTTCCTAAAGGCTCTGGGAGTTGGGCATCCAACTTGCTTGGGCAAAAAGATAAGAAGATCCCAGCAGGCACCTATTGTATCATCTAGCACCTGAAGACCATCATAATTCTGACTGTAAAGTTCCAAAGTATCTAAATCATCTTTAAATAAGAACTTTAGTGCCTGGAAGAGTGTTCTCTATTGTCTTACGGATTGAAAGTGGGGTAAATAACTGATGTATAAATTAATCCTCCATCTCCCAAACACTGTCACATATTAAATGGAAAAGAAGAGAAAGTTAAATGGCATCAAAGCAGTACAGACAGAAGAAATGGGTTCAAGTGAAAGATGTTCTTTCTTCTTGCCTGCTTCAGGAAGCTGTTACTGAGATAGTGACATTTAATTTTCAATTTCCTGCTTAACCTTGTTCTGCAGTATGAGTTTGCGTTGGTTTTCATGCATAATGTATATAAAGACGCCTTCAGCTACTTAGTACATAATACTGTTGTGGGGCTATATATTTACAGTAAGAATTTTGCAGAGCATGCTGTTTATAATTGGAGAAGCAGGGATTCTTAGTTCTTAAATGCAAAGCTGTTGGAATAACATCAGCTGGTTTTAATAAGAAAATATTTTCACAAGTGCTTTAAAGATGTGTTTTTGCTTACCAATCACATACCTACAGTCACACTTCCTAAACTCTATTAAGCCACAGAATACCATCCTCTGTGTAGCATCTGCCTCTGTAGATAAACACTGCACTAAATCATGTAACGTACCCTGTCTACAAATGCTATGTGGGATTCGGCTGTAGGAGGGGGATAACAACATGGTTCTTTGCATTCTCTATTACTCTTCACATGTTATAGACATAGTAGTTGTCAAAACCCCTACCTTTTGCTATCCCTGGACAGAGGGAGTGAGCTATCCTGTCATGTTTTTCTGTACTAAAGGCAAAAGGAATGGCACAGGAACTGCTATCTTGTTTTGTGTCAGTAAAGGAAAGCCTGTTTTGTGGCTTGATAGATTTGCTCTTATAGCCAGAATCTGCTGTCAGGAACAGTGTATTGAGCAGTCTAGCCCAGCACATCCTCTTCTATGTTTATGAGATAAAGTTTACTGATGTGAGTTTCAAATCTGTCTTGAGCTGCACAGGGGTCCATGCAGGCAAATTCATATTTTAGTGAAGTACTTTCCTCATTGGCTGTCTGAGCTTATGCCCAAATTTATTCTCTGTTAGTGTCTGAATTCACTATAATGATCAAACTTCAGCCTTTTCATGAGTTCAGTTGGCTTTTTCATCCTGAGAGCCCCACGGTTTCAGCAGGGACATTGATCCACCTGGCAGAGCTCCACAAACCTACCTACTTTGAGTAGAATCAGCAGAACTAGCTGTATCTTTAAATTGCTATAGTAAGTGATCAGATTCTGCTTCTTGTATTTCCTTGAACCAAAACTTCCAAACAGACCCAGCTACTGGGTAGTGCAAACCAAAATGCTAAAGACCAGAGAAGATGATCACTATTAAATTGCACTAGCCTCTAACATCTTAAATTGATGGTTCTATTCATACTGATAATAGGTTTCTATTTCTTTTTTCAAGCAGGTTTTTCAGAAACATCTTCTTTACTACCTGGCTCTTCAGTTAAAGGTGCATAGTCACATGCACGTGTGTATATGCATCTATATTTATACAGAGTTTTAATGGTTTTAATATTTAGCACTCAAATGTTTGATATACAAAATGTTTATCTACGGCATTGCTTAAATAAGCTGTGTAACAATAGCAGGAAATAATACATCTATAGTAGAAATTCATCTGGTGGTTGAAGAACAGCAGATGTAAATTACACTATAAGACTAAGCTTAATTCAGTGGATTTTTATGATGTATGAAGATGGATAAAGTGCTCCTTGAATGCTAACTAAGCTCTGTGCATGAAGATGCACAAAGAATTACAGGTTGTTGGGTTTTTAAAGTTTATTATTGCTTTTTAGAATTGAAACAACCATTGGGATGCACAGCCTTTTTCTGCAGCACTCTCTTGGCAAGGGGCCTTATTTATGTATTCTTTTATGTTTTTTAATGCTTTACATTTTCATGTGAAAATTTTTTCTAAAAGGATTTGGGCTTTTAGAAATCAGGTTTCTAGAAAAAAAGCCACAGGAAATCAGGATGGTAGTATATAAATTTACATTCATATCAGCCAAGCAATATTGGCAAAAGCCCATTGTCTTATTTTTAGATGCAAAAAAGATGGGTCATCTTGGAAACTTGCAGTGGCTCTCTGGCACTTTTACCCTGTTTCTCAGTGTTTCTAAAGAATCCTTACTCTGTTCTTTTTTGTAGTTTCATCACACCTGGGTACTAGGCTGCATGTGATGCACAGATCTAGTTATCTTCACATACCATCACAATACTAATATTAATATTGTAAAATACCTTGCACATTGCTTTTTGCACATAATCTGGAGTTTTGTATCCAAACCATGTTTTCAATTACATGAATTTAAATTGTAAAATCGGGCTGATTTTAAATTTCAAACACAACATGAATCGCTGAACCCCCAAACAGCAAACCAGCCCGATTCTACCTTCACCTACAAAAATACATCCCAACATTAAAGTTGTGCACTATGAGAAATTTTGAACGTATTTCTAGTATTGCATCTACAGCAAGAAATTAATTTGCTATAAGGTCATAGGAGTTTGGGTATTTGATTCTCTCATTTCTCATCTAACAAGCATCACAGTGTTCCTGTGTAGACAGAATAGAGAGCTGCTAGGGCTGAACAGCAAAGAAAGAATAGGATGCTTTGGATAGAGGAACAGCATATCCATGTTGTACAACGGATCACAACAGAAAGGAAGGTTTACCATTTTCACTCTGGTTTAGCAATGCAAGTTAACGTGCTTAATCCAACATCCTATCCAGCTCCTGTATCTAAAATCAGGAATGTACTTGTAGGAGGACCAGCAACCCACAACGAAGCATCAGAATGTCAACAGCAGACTTAGCTCTGATTGCTGGGTCCATGAGCAATAGTTTTATGCAAAATTGGGTTTTGCTTTGACTGAAATAAATGGAAAATTTTATTTAGTACAAACAGTAAGCCCAGAATTTTTTAGCTTTCACCAAACTGGCAGCTCAATGCAAGAGCATATGTCCAATTCACTGTGTGGGCAAGGCACTTCTACAGAACTCTAAAAATAAATTGTTGTGTATGTTTTCTGAAGGTGGGAGTGACCTTCTGGAGATACTTGAGCTTTTAGGATTCATCTTCAACAGGAAATGAATCACCTACTGAATTCACCGTGTTCTGTAGGTATTTCTCATTCTAAATTTAGAGTCTGTGGGGCTAAGTCTGATCTTACAATATAAAGGTGGTGGGGAACAATCTGGATGTGGGGAAGTGCTTTTGAATACTACAACCAAAATGATAGTAATATGAGGTATAAAAATAAGAAATTATCAGTGAAAATTACTTTGTAGGTGCACATTATGTATAGTTATGTCTGTAGCTCTATTCTAATCTCTATTTTCAAGCTGGTTATAAATACTTAAATAAAATTAAGAGTTCCTTGTTATAAAAGCATCCCAAAGCATCTCTATCCAAAAGAACTAACTAGCATCTTGCATCTTTGAGGTTTTCAGATAACTTCTTGTTTCTCAGCTCTGCATGGTGTTGCCATTCAGTGCACAAAGTAACAAGACACAGTACTGGAAGTACTTAAGGAGTGTTGAGCTATTTAAAGGCATCAGCAATAGAAGCCTGTATGTGTTTCATGTCACTGTAATCATAATCTCAGTACTGTTTTTGCACTGTCATGGCCTCATCACAAGATACTACACTTAATGCGTGGTTTCTCGTCGCATGGTTTTGTTGAAACTAATTTGTAAATATTGCACCTAATCAACTGATTAAAACCTACTGCCTACACCAGGGCTCTCTGCTGGGTTACACTAACAAGACTTTTCCAGCAACTTTCCTCGAAGTAGAGAAAGGAGAGAAAGCACATTCAGCTTAGTTATGAGCAACTTCATAGCTGGTTAGTTCAGTGAGAGTTCAGCAGGGTTAAATGTAAGAGTAAACAATAGATAGTGAGCCTCAAGATTCAGTTCTCTGCAAGAAAGAAGAGGGTTCTGTGTGCCTCTCCTGGAGAAACAGTCCTATTTGATAGAGAGAATGGAAGGGTAGCAGTCAACATGAGAAACCATCACCTGTCCTCACAGTACTGAAGAGATTCCAGGATCTGCAAGACAATGTGAATCAGTAGGTATGCTTCAGCCATAGTCTTTGGAATAGGTCATGTGGAAGTGTTCATATAGGCGAGCCAAAAAGGTGGGAGAAAAGGTACCAAACGCTAAGTAAACACTTCTAGTGTTTGTCAACAACATTCCTAATGGGACTCATCCTGCCATGCCCCTAACACAGCCACTCAAGAGAAGCCCGAGAAGTCTGAGCTTTGGAAAGAAAACCAACTTCTCATCAGCTTTCAGTATTGAGTGGTACTTGTTTTGGGATATATGCTATGATTTCATGGGCAAGCTTCCCAGAGACTATTTGACAGAACAGTGAAGCCTCATGGCAACAGGCCAGCTGGCATCCTCCACAGCACTTCATGATCTCTGGAACCCATGAGAAACAAGCAAAGCTTCCTCCACAGATGGCTATCAGCCTCCTCTTCATCCGTTCCTCAGTCTGTGACTCTGAAATCAATATTTTCATAGGCAGTCCAAAATTCCAGCTGGACCTTCTATGGACATGCACTTCTCCAGCCCCTACTGGTAACCATTTCTTCTATTTTTAAGTGGGCTTAGCCTATAGCTTTTGGTGTTCAGAGTCTTTACCCTCAAGCAACAGGGTGAAGTTGCTGCACCATCCAGTCCTTTTTGTCTTCAGGGAACCCATTTCTCCTCCTAATATTTACCAGAGCAAAACAAATTAACTTTGCAATGGCAAAATGTCTTGGATTCTACCTCAAAGAACAAATAATTTTCTAGCTCCATTTTTTGTATGTTTGCCCTTGGTCCTTGTTCTGGTTTCTTCTAACCCATCCTTCAAAATACAGAATCAATGGTTTCAGAGAGGGACCTCCTGTCCCCTGTTGATTAAGATACTTCATCTTTCACAGTGCTGTGAAAGCTGAATTTTCATTTTAGTCTGGCTGTGGCACCATCATATTTGACTAGAAGAAAAATCAAGATTAATTGTATCTTGTAACTAGATAATATTAAGGACACCTTTCTGGTTATTCACTGTGAAACCTTCTGGGTTTCATTGTGAGCTGAGAGGTTTACTCCTAGCTTAGACTAGATTCAACTGGTTTTACACCCCTCCTTACGCAGATCTTTTCCAACAGTCCTAACCCAAGGCTGTCTTATCCCCTACATGAGAAGGGACTCACTTCAAACCAGCATATCAGTTCTGTGCATCTGTGATACAAATGTTACAAAACATCATCAGTAATTAGGAAGGAATTCAAATGTTGTGGTTTTGGGAGTTCAGTGCTCCATGCACAGATCATTCCCATTATTCGTAACCGTATGTGCAGATCACTGTTACCATTCTAGTCCTTTTGGGAAGGACAGCTCAATACCAAAACATAAACTTGTATTGTGAAACAGGGTTTCAAATACAGTGTTGGCATTCTTGAAATTTAGTTTTAGAACATCATAATTAAAAGAAAACCAAGGGAAAAATCATGTCAAAGCAGTGAATAACCTTAATCAGTGGCCATGCTGTGGCTTCTGATTCTAACTGATGGTGTTCTTGCAGTTTTAATTAAGAAATGTCTGATTCACTTTCATTAAATAATGTTTTAGAAGCATTTCCTTCCCTGTTTCTGGTTATAACATCAACTTAATTATAAATCAATATTTTCATAGGGCACACAAGTGTAAGCCATGGCAATAAAAAATGAAGTCGTAATACATCTATACAAAGGTACTTGCTTTGGGCTTTCTATTCTCCAAAGATACTTTAAAAACACTTCCTCAGCTGTCTTTATGAAATCAATGGATTATGAGGTAATATATAATAGTGAAAATGTTGAATTCTGTGTTTTGATATGTATTAGAATTTGTCATCTTTGAGCTCTGCTACTATTCAAATAGATTTTCTGTATTCTGTCACTGTCACTTGTGCACTCCAGTATTTCATTTCACTGCTACATATGGGCAGGAATAGAACCATCACCAGGAAGCTTTTTAGAGCATTACAAGGCTGATCATGGAAGGGCTGTGCATCCTCTGCACTGAAAATAACAGTTCTTTGTCAGACCTCCAACACTGTATATTTTAAAACTACTTATTGTTATTTTTAACTATGGAAGCTTGTGACTTCGTACACTTTGCACACTGTATCCCATATTCTTTAATATGTATGTTAATACCAAATTTCAGTGAACATAATTTCAGTGTTTGCCCACTCATAGTGTGTCTTAGCAAAGGATGAAAGAGCTCTGAGATCTGGCCTTCTGACTACATGGTCCACCAGTAACTCCTGTGTCTTGTCAATGTTGAGGCTTTAGGTGTTGTTTTTAAACCATTGCCACTCTCTAATCAGCTTTTGTCATGATGTCTTCAGGTGTCTTGTCATTGAGATTAACTGTAAACGTCTGCCTGCTGGTGAGGGCAGTAATCCTTGTAGTTGTTCAGTAAAGCTCCTGAAAGTATATTGGTTTATTTTCTAAAGCCTGGCTTTACAATTTCTTTGTAACCTGAGATTGTGTGTCTGGATTTTTCCTTTCCCTCATTAACAGTGTGTCCCTGGTGTTCTGGGCAATAATATAAAAGAGTAGGAAAAGGTAGGATGTATAAATCAGCAACAGAACAAAATGAAAATAGTCTTTCCTGAGATGCATCACTCAGAAGTATGTGTTATGGAGAATTTTTTCCTATTGTCAATGAGAAAAATTAATTGGAAGACTTAACTGAAGCTTTTTCTATAAAGAATGTAAGTTTTACAGCATCACACCAACATTTGGGTAAAGCAGAAGTATTACTTTCAAAGGCCAGTAAATGCAGAAATCAACGGGTACCTACAGAAGCAACCTGAACAGATGGTAAAAAAAAAAAAGAGAAAGTGGATGCTGAGAAAAGGTCCCTCTGACATTCACTATTAGAGACAACAGTGGCTGTTAATAAAGCAGAGTTAATTCTATAGCAAGGAGTGAAATATTTAATCAGCAGTACTTCATACATAATTCAATTAACTGCCTTCACTCATCAGTATTAATGAGAGCTGGAGCTTGGATTAATGTGGTTGAGCTTCAGAACAGCATTGCCAGTCTACTTAAATGCTGCCAAAACTTAATAAAGCGCTGCCAATCAAATTACCAGATCTGAGCCCAGTGCATCAATATGCTGATATTACAAATCATCCTCTGCTCACATCATTGTTTGCAAATTCCTTATTTATGCTGATCTTCGCACTTAAGTTTAATTAGTGTACAGTGGTAGAAACAAGTTATATTTCTTATCACTTTCTTGATGATGTCTTTAGGATCAATTAGGTTGTTGACCAATACCTATAAATAGCGTATTCATGTGTTTTCAGACACATTTTTACATACTAACTTTAATCAGATCACAGACTGACATAGAAGTATTTCTATTAGTCAGAAAAATAAGGATGCTGAATTCATTTCTGCTTTGGTTTTGAAGAACATTTTCTTATTGTGGTCTGCTCTTTTCTTGGTGTAACAAGGATCTCACCCTCAGTTAACAATGAACAACCTTGATTGTGCCATTTGCTACTGCTAGTTCTCCTTGTGCTTTCTCTCACTCCAGAAAGAGACAAGAGACAAAGGTTTCCAAATTATTTTCCTTTCTGCAAGTGAGGGATTTGATTCTCAGAAGCTGAGAAAACGATGTTTGGTATTATATCACATACATTGGAAACTGTGGCCAGCCTCACCTAGGAAACTTCAGAAGAGCCAAGCTCAACCTTACATAACTGCTGAAGGGGGAGGCAGCCTGATGCTGCTTATTCCACCTTTAACTCTTCTGAAATAAGTCTCTGCTGCTCCTCAAAACACTTGGCCATGTTTCAGCCGGGAGAATTGAGGCCAGACTGTGACACCCAGGAGGAGACTGAGCTGTTGAAAAATTCTCTGAAAGTTCTGGAAGCATTACAAGCTGTCAGAAGAATCACAGTAAGATAAATTACGTTATAAAGAAATCGGAAGAGCATGCTTTTTGTGTAGACTTTTTATATATTTTTATATATTTCTTCTTAACAGAAGAAAATAAATTAAGACATCAGAGGAAAACAGTTTTTATACAGCAAGGGCATGATAATTGCAGGAGTCCAAACACATTTTGTTTAAAAGGTATTCAGAACTGTAGATGATTCAGAAACATGTACTAGGGGACAGAAGAGCACGTGCAAGTCACAGTGGGTGCTACCTGAATAGACTCTATTCTTTACTTGCCTTTTGAAAATTATTCCTATTATCTGGAGTATGTGAAATCCAAAGAAATAAAAAGTGTCATAACCATTCAGTGCCCCAATTCACAGGATGAAACCAGCCGAGGCTGAATTCAAAGTGGTGTCATTGTGTTGGGGAGCTCTAGGACTGAATTTGACACCAAGTCAATTGGGGACAAGTGAGGATTGTAAAGTGCAGCACAATACATGAAAGCAAGAGACATCAACCAGAAGTTCAGAGAACGAGAGAATCTGGGTCTATCAAGCACTATGTAAGAAGGAATGATATTTATGCTGTATGTTCACCAAATAGTGCCATCTGAGGATTTAGCAGAAAGATAGTAGGTGGATAAGGCTAAGTTGGACTTTGAAAGTATTAAATAGTGCAGAAGCAACCCATCACTTTTTTAATTAAGTCAGCACAACTCTACTAATTTAAACAGAGCTTCACCAGTTTGGAACCTTTTCCTTACCTTCCTTTCCTGCCTTCCATGTTTTTATAAGAGTTTTAACAGCAGAAAATGGCACAATATAATTAATTATCAGAACTGGTATAAGGGTGGCAGGTTTTCAGGGGCTCAGATCTGTGCAAATGCCTCACGGGTGGTAAAAGTAATCTCTTGAAGGAGCATAAAATGAGTTACATCCACATTGAAAAAAACCTAGTTTAAAGCTGCTGATAAAGTTTAAATCAAACTTTATCCTTTTGCCTTCTGATTAAAATAAAGTAAATAAAGATCATCTGAAAGGAAGAGTACAGCGTCTGCACAAAATCTGGTTTATAAGAACAAAGGGGCACTCAGGCTTTCAGCCATTTTAAGCACTAAGGTCAACAAAGAGAGAAGAACCGCTTTGTAATTCAGTATCTCAGATGCTGTTGGTGACATTCAAAATAAAAGATGGATCAGAAAAATAAGCAGACAATACATGATGTGAAAAGTGCTAATGCAAGAAGTGCCTCAAAATGGAAACGAAGACTTAGTTGCGAATGGACTGCACCAGGATAGTTTTCAGCAGTGACTGTGTTTGTCAATGATATGAAAAGCTGGCAGCAAATACAACACTGTTGACTTATGAATGATCTGGGCATACTCAAAACCAAAAGAATAAATAGTTCATACAATTCACTGTAGAGAACAGGGCACTTGCAGTGAGGTGACATGTAGAAAGCTGTCTCATTGCCCATCTGTACTCCTAATAATAACATTGGCAGAAAACCCCTGTTGTGTCGGAGGTTTTAATAGTTATCCAAAAAAATGTGAAACAGATCCTCCTGCCGACCTTTTCTACTTGTGAGCTTTATGCCCTGCACAGGAGGAATGACATAAGCCTCATGCTGAATGTCACTGTGGGCTATAGCTCCAAATCAGCTGTAAATTCACAGATTTCAAGGCTAGGAGATTCTGCTGGATAATGGGTATGGATTTTCTGTACATCATGACTGTGTGTCATCTCCCTACCACCTGTACTGAACCTAATAATTTGTGTGAATAAAGCAGGACTCCATAAACTTTACTGCTGAGCAAACAGCATGCTGTTGGCAGCATCATACTTTGCTCTCTTTTTCAGCTCATGGAAAGATGACTCAATTACCATTTAAAAGTTTATACTGCCTATGAAGTCAAGGACTGTAGAATTAGTAGTCAGCTTGAATGTATTTTGAAAACAGTAAATGTATCTTAATGTGAAGAACTGACAGGCTTGCGTGTAAGTGTTAAAGGACAAGCTGCAAGCAAGCATTGGTGTTAATTTTAACTAGCATGATGTATACAGTGAATAATGGGCAGATGAAAATGACAGATTCTGTCAGCATATAAGAGAGGATGATCATTCTGGTAATGAAGAAAACATTTGAAGAAGCCTGCCTACTTTCCCAAATATGGAATCACCCAGATTCAGAGATCCAAAGTAGAGGAATTTGAAATCACAATTTCTTTTCCTTCTGGAAAAGTCAAGGCAACAGGTAAAAGTGATGATCAGAAACATGCCTGTGAAGGTTTGCGTATTCTGCTCTCTTAAAAGCTGTGGCAAGTATTAGGCCCGAAGGTCCTGTTCTCTTACAGCAGAATTGCAGGGAAGCTGCCTTAATTTTATGTCTTCTTTAATGTTGAGCTTAAGCCCAAAATGTTGTCATCATCTTATTTAGGGAGTGTAAAGAAACCTGATTAATTTATGTATTGTGCCCAGTGCCTCCTGCTCCTGTACAGTCAGTGGCCAGAACAGTCACTGACAAGGTCAGGATATGTGGAACTTGTTTTCTGATGCAAAATTTGATAGGGCTTCTTTATTAGCATTGTGTGATGCTGATGTACAGGGGATGGCAAGAATCAGGAAAAAGAAGAATTTAAAAACTCTTTTGACAAACTCAGGAATTTCATATTTTTAAATTAAACCTCATTAAGGACAAAATAGGGAGCTATATGTGCAGATTGAGAAGCTTAGTGTACTTCTGAGTTTCCACACTTCCATCTCAAGGCTTTTTTATTTCATGAGCGTGTTACTAAATGTTAACTATAGAGCATCCTGTCAGTTAGTAGTTTTCACAGCTGAGGTAGCGAAGAGACGAGTATGTAAGTGTAAGAGCAGACAGAATTACACAAGCTATCTGCATTCATCTGTCAGAGTAATGCACCAAAAGTTGCCTAATAGATGGTTTATTATAGTCAGATTCTCATGCACTTTGATTACAAAAGAAGTTAAAACATATAATATTCAGCTTAAAAAGAAACTAAATAAGAATATCCTATATATCTTATATTAAGGTGAGTTTTCTTCGGTATACTGGCTAGCGAGTTGCAGACTTCACCCAAAATCTTACATGTTACTTGAAAGCAAATTGTGA
>JBCJKH010002937.1:24239-40020 GCA_039877255.1 Loriculus beryllinus | reverse complement strand
ACAAAAACTGTGCCTACTTTTTCAAAGAAGATCCTAGAACTGGAGACTTCATAATCAGTAGAGAAACCCAGGCAGGTATTGGGGTTTTAATGCTGTTAACACCTGGTTTAAATGTGAGTCTTCAGCCTATGAAAAGTAGCGGTTGCCTTGAAGTAATGCAGATAATGAGGTTCATCTGCTTAATGAGTTACGGAGTATTTTTGGACTTTTAAGGAGTTTTAAGTGTTACTTCAGGGAAAAGAGATCTTAAAGAGACTTCACTAAGCTACAAAAACTGTGCCTACTTTTTCAAAGAAGATCCTAGAACTGGAGACTTCATAATCAGTAGAGAAACCCAGGCAGGTCCATGATGACTGCTGTGGACTTGTGCATTAGGCAGTCCATCTGAACTGCTTTATCCAGACAGCATTTCATAAGAACTTTTGATTTAAAATGCATCACAAAATCCTTCCACCAATGATGACAGCAAGAAACTTCAGATGGGATTTGCCAGAGGTTACAGTTTGTGGTGGTTTTCATCCTGCAAATTGGAGTGTGTTTTTTGAAGGAAGAGAAACTGAAAATGGGCAAACTCAATTGTGTGAGCAAAAATACAGATCCTTGCTCAGCCACCTGCAAATATCCCCTCAGTGTCCACTTTAATTTTATGTGTTACATAGCAAAAATTGAACATGCATGAAACCTGCCAAAAAGGCGAAGTTACTTTTGGGGGAACTTGAGGGGTTTTAAAAGACATGAAGCATGAATTTGGAATTAGATGTGATAATGCATTTTTTGGCAAGTGATGTGTATTCAGACTGTATCTAATTCAGGAAGGCACTTAACTGCAAGCACTAATTGTACTTTAATATAAATGTTTCAGCCAGATGAGAAAGGGATAACTTGGTAACTATGGCTTTGCTGGGGAAAACAAATGTGAAGAATGTTTTACTTAAGAAATGATGAGAATTTTTTGAAATGCACACGAAACCAGGAGGGAACTTCAGATAATCTAAACCTGGATGTTTTTCAGCCCAAAAAACAACCTGTAAGACATCCATTCTGAATCACCAAGAGTAAACTCTTTTCAGCAAAGCCAGATAATGTGCTGTTGTTCGCTACTCCTTTCTTGTTAGGAAATAGTCAGTGCTCAAATTGTTTCCTTTTGAAGCTGTTAAGATTTTCAAGCTTGGGATGTGTTGCCACTGAAGTCCTCACACTGAGGTTGAAAAGAGTGATTATTACGAAAAATGACAACAGTGACATGGTCTGGCGTGAGGTGTCTCTGCCCATGGCAGGAGGTTGGAACCGGATGATCTTAAGATCCTTTCCAACACAAACCATTCTATGGTTCTACGACAATCGTAGCAAGTCAGTGGAGTAACAGAAACACCAGTCACTGTTTTGGTGCTGAAATATCTCACATGCAAATATAGCAAAAGTATAACTTTACGTCCTACAACTGAAGAGCGAATCACTGGGCCAAGTCCCAAGAAATGATGTATAGAGACCATTTTGTTATTAAATTGGCCACAGTTAATGCTACAGAAAATAAATTAATAGTCCTCTTGTACATTAGGTAGTAGGCTGGTTATACGTGGTCCAGGAATTGTCATTATACTGCTCTGCTGGTTTCCTTTGGCAGCATAATAGATATATCCGTTACCCTGGCTAACAACAGCTAATAGTGCAGAACAAAGGAAAAGCATCACTATTGATGTAGGCGAAGCTTCCAGTGACAGTCACCTAACTGGGGGACTAGACTTTACCCTTTTTTTGTGCACTACAATTATATAGCTATTACAAAGATAACAGAAATTAGGAAGACAATGTTGCTAACACTAGGCACAAGAAGTACTGTTTTGTTTTGCTAAGGTCTTGTGATTCCTGTTCAACTTTTTATTTAAATATATCTGTAATAAGCTCTTTCCATGTTCAGTCTTTTCTGTTAAAGAAGCTAGGCATGCAGACTGGAATAAATTTAGTCACTGCACATAGCTTGTAGTTGCTAAGCCACTGTTGCTCTTCTGCTAACATGAATGCAAACCAAGAGGGATTTTTATTTCAGAGTGGACTGTTACAGTTCAGCAAAATTTATACAGCTGCTTGAAATGCAGGCTAGGAACTGAATTGGTTTGATTCTTGTAATACCTTTCTTAAAGCTCACACAGAAAGGTCATTGTATGTATTGTTCTGAGAGATCAAGATAGAAAGCTTTGCTTAAAGGAAAAAAAGTAAATCCTTTTTCTCCTATCATGTCTCCAAAAAAATCATTCCTTTTCCTGTGTGGTTGGAACAGTGCAGAACCTCAGTTAAGTAAACTGGAAAGAAAGACAATTTTGATTGTAAGCCTGGTGTTTACTTTCCTTTATTTGGCCAGGTCATACTGGAAAAACCCATTGAGAGTAAGCTTCATCTACGGCGAGTGGGTATTTGTACATGGCAATTTTAATAGGATTTATGGTTTCTGACTTAGCTGTGGTAGCTTTGTGTTAGAGGATATTTAAACAGAAGCAAGAACACTAAAGATAGCTAATCTGTACTTACTAAGCCTTCTGGATATTATTTCTAACAGAAGTGCATAAATAATGCTTAAGTGCATTGCCATATACCTGAAACACATGAGGATGTTACAGAAAAATAAGTGCTGTGTTCATGACTAGCACAGTTTGTGCTCACCTTTTCATTAAGAGCACAAACTTTGTGTTTAAAAAGGAGTACTCTGGTTTTTGCTAGTGTTAAAGCCAGCCTGGTGCACTGATGGAAAACACTGGCCAATATGTAGAACTAGTTGGTTATAGTTTAAAATGACATTTTCGTGGATACAGTTTCTTCATTGGTTCAGAAAGAATGTCTATCTACCTCAGTATGTTTATTCAACTCATTCAAATAAAAATGAAATAGCAAACGGAAATTTAAGTCAGAAGAAATCTTTTCTTAAAAAGAAAAAGCAGGTAGGAAGGGTGAAGAACTGTTCCAAAGCCCAAGGAATTGCCATGAACTAGTTCAGTTAGTCCTGTTTCCAGGATTACTCCGTTCATATTTTGATTTCTGGAAGTCTTATCAAGCCTGCACCACAGAGGTCAACTTATATTCTCAGTTATAACGAGGCTGCAGATTTTCCTTCTAGGCAATGGGGCTTTTTTTTATTATCAGATGCATTTGATAATCATATTTGTAATAAATGTTAGAATTTAGGAGCTGGGATCTTTGAGTGGGTACTTTTAGTCTTTGCTGCTTTTTCCACATGCATAGCCATAAATGTCCTACACCATTTGGATGTAACCATATAATACTTTCCTTCCTAAACCTCTTTCTCAAGGAAGGTGTGATTTTATTCTTCTACTGCTCAAAAGACCATCAAATGCTGTATCCACAGGCTGAAATTATTCAGAAAATAAGGTGTATTCGGTTCTGTGTGAAGGTCACAAGTAATAAAGCCTCCAAGGCACTATCTCCAGTGAATCTTTGCTGCCAAAAAGGCAACATACATTATCTTTTATACATCTCCCTTGGAAACAATTGATGTTCTTTCCTTCTGAGCTGTTAGAGTCTCTGGCACAGAGAAATAAGCTGTTGGGATTGTTCTAGAGCTGCTGGCCCTCTGTTCTCCCCCAGACACACTGGGAAGCAGATTATGGTCTTGTGCCTTTGATAGATTTTACAGTTCTGCGTTCTGTGCGTTACATCTCTGACTGGACTCTAACTGCCTTGCTAAAACAGTGGGTGCTGCTGCAGTGGGCTTCAAGGCGGAGCCTTGCATATTGGGTGATGCTCATGCACTGCTGTAATTCTCACATAAATGGTGTGCTAGTTACTGTCATTTTTCACAAGCTGAAATAAGTCATTACAAGCCACAGAAAGAAAATGTCACATGGTTACTGCCTTAAAAACTTCTGCCACCTGCCAGCAGTGGTCAGATGAGCACATTTTTTGTGCTCTGTGATTGACACCAGTATGAGACATGCATGCACACCCATAGCTTAAGAAAACAGCTGGCTAAGGAAGGGTTCTGGAAAGATTACTGCTGTGCTAAATAGCTTTTCAGTCATAGTCTGTGGAGTAGCTAGTTGGAAATAATAAAGGGCCCTCCTTGCAGCGGCTGTTTGATCTAACCTCGAGTACACACCTTCTATTCACAACTCAGTTATTCCTGTTGGCTTTCCATGTCAAGGCAACGCACTTCCATTTTCACGCACTGATGGCAGCAGAGCAGCACATTTCCAAACCCTATCTTACATCAAGAGGGAGAGTCCACCCCTTGCCCATTACCTGCATCAGTTCTTGCTGGGGCTGGGAGGGTGGAGGGGTTTGAGGAGGGCGGGGGGGGAGGGGTTGTTTGCATAAAAAACCAGCTTGAGAACCTTCCCGGTTAGTCTGTCTGATAGGATGCTGCAGAGCATTTCTCTGTATTTGACTGCAAATGCACAAACTTCAAAGTAGATGAGAAAACACTTACTGGTGTCGTTAAACACACATTTACGTGAGTATTTAAGAACCTTCACAGCCATGTGAAAACCAATATATTTGCAAAATGTTTCCTCACTGACAGCAGAACTCAGCAGTTTCATTTGCTGTATCACTCTCCAAAAGCAGTCTCAGCAAGATCAGCAAGGTTGTTTGGAAGCTCAGACTCACAGCAGAATGCAAAATTGACTGCATTAACAGAACAAAAGGTGTGAAACATGACCTTGCCATTAGACAGAATTCAGTATATTTGAACAACAGATATGGCAATTAATCCAATGGGAGAGGAGTTCCTAATAATGCCAAGTCCATAAAAGATATTAAATCCAGAAAGCTTGTTTAAATAATAGGTATGCAAAAACGTAAGTGTGTAGTATGTGCTTTCCGTTTGCCACAAAAGCCAATGGGACCATGGAGAAACCCACCTGACTATCTCTAACAAGCAGAAGCAGGTTTGGAGTTGGAAGAGGGAGGATATGTATAACATGAGATGTCTCCCCAGCCATTTGTTGAAGGTGAATAATTTCATTTCTTCTCTTGTTTGTAGGGAGCTTACAGAGAGTCCTGCACCAGTGCAGTTTCTTTCATTTTTAAGAATGTATTCAGTATTTATGTTGTTTGTATGGGATTTTTCTGGGCCAGACACCACATTGACAGAATTTTCACATTATATAAGTGGCCCAGTTTTTCAAGAAAAAGCAAATCCTTTTTCATCTCCCTTTATTTTCAGCCACAATTTCAGAGAATCCAGAGAATCCATTTCAGCATTTCTGAAAACCATAATACCCAGCCTTACACTCATTATATCAGTTACCACCTGCAAGTCGGCTAATTCATAATGCAGGAATTTGCTGGGTAGGAAACCATCATATTTCCTGTGCAGGGTAGGTGTGCTGTGGTGTGCACACAGAATACAGAAATCAGATCATGTGGCATGAACTAGAAGAATACCCTGGCACTTATCCTCTTACATCTGACAGCAGTTCTGGTGCAAAGAGTGTGTCATGTTTTGTAGAGAACAGCAAGATACAGACACTTAATCAGGAGGCAGGCTGGAGAGAGCGAGTCCTCTACTTCAGGTACTGGGACTCCCATGCAGCCAGGTCTATCCTGAATCAGAGGAACCACTAAATCTGTTCTACTTCTGCCTGTTGTACACACAGGGTAGCAGAAACATCCCAGAAGTATTTAAAATGAATCACTTGGTACTTGAGAGCTAAATTCTCCCCCCTAGGTAATGATCAAGTGGGTTTCTGTGCTCAGCAGCAGCCCATCTGCAAAAACTGTATGCCATGGACTACATGTACAACCTGTTAGCAAGGATGCGGTGACTGGATTCTTTCAAAACAGATATGCCAGCTCATGAGACTGTAACTGCCATTAGGAAATGCAGTAGATCACTCAGTGGATAGCAGTTAGCTGAATAATTTGATGCAAGAGCTGAGGAGAGGCCAGGGTTTCTTTCCACTCCAAAATGTTTTGTAGTAATGCCTCAGTTTAGAGTTGTGGCTTGGCAGCACCACATTGGACTTCAAAAAGATCAGCATTGCTCAGACAACTTTCTTTCCAGCCTGTAAGTGCATCTACTCAGCTGTCCTAAAGACCTCTGGCCTTTCCAAAAACAATCAAAGTTAGAGCTTTGGTAATCTCACTGTGAAAGCAGCATCCCCAGGCAGGGGCAGAGCTCGGTGGAATGAGGTCAGGAAAATCTGATTACTCTAGAAAATACCAGCACACAGAACATCAGTGTTTCTGTCTTGGACTGTCATTACAGATATGAAGTGCTGTGTGCAGTGGTGAACTCTGTGGCTGCTCCTCACTTGTCTTTGCAAGTCAGGACATTTCTGCATTATTTGCTGTCATTAGCTGTAGGAGTCTTGTGGGAAACCAGTGTAGTACATAGCTACAAGAAACTCTCAAGAGGCTGCTGTCACACACACTAGGGCTTTGGAGAATGGGACTGGTTAACCCCTACTGGATGCTCCTTACACATAACACTCACGCTTCAGTACCTGCTTTTGCCAAACTGAATCCCTTAACGTCCTGTAGTTTCAGAATGTGATGCTCATTTTATTTATCCTAACAGAGGAAGCGCTAACCATATGCAGACCTATACTGATTTTGACAAGAAATAGTTAAATTCCAACTTACTACCTGTTTGGTTTAGTAACAGCATGCTGTGAAGCACTGGGATAGCCAGAATGAGCACTTCTGATAAAATAAATACGCTGTCTTCTGTAGGGTTTTTTTATTTTCTTTCTTTCATTTATACTTTTCAGTAAAAGATCAGTAGTATCCCAAAGACATTAAAATAAAGCTGAATCTACAAGACAGAGCTCAAAGTATCTGCTGGATAGGCAGTCTTTCTCCTTTCCTTAAAACAATAAGTTCCAAATTAGTTTTCTCTGAACAACTTTCTCCAGTGTTCCATTTCATTTATGTGAAGCTTTCTTCACCGTCCTTCTGGATCTTCTTTAAAACCTTAGATCTCACCCTGCCTCAGAAGAGTTTAACAGTAACAGCCATAGTGCCCACTATGAACCACATATGCCCATCATGAACCACAACACAATCAGAAGCAAAAGATGAAGAATCATGTAAAGGAAAGGTTACTTCCAGGGATCATACGATAGCTCAAATGTGGATTTCCTGCATGTCAGTACAAAGCTGTATTTAAAGGACAGAACAACCATCTCAGCTCTTTTGCATTTAGTCTTTGTCCGTTTCAGTCTACATTTAAATCCAGGCCAAACTCTCCCTCTTTTCCACCCCACAAATTACAATGAGTGTCAGGCAAACTTCCTCAGTTGTGATAGCCAACATGTTCTTTGCCCACTTTGAGGCGATTCTGTTGAACCCTGGCAGTGATTGATGATTTGACCAGAACTGATTAGAACTGACCAGAACTGATTAGAAACTGCCAGCTGATTGGCAAGTAACTGATGCATCCTGTTACTCATACAGGCATCCCAGGCATTGGCAGACATAATAAGGGAGCCCAGCATATGGCAGATACAGGCACTGATCCAGTCCCATGTGTATGCTCAGTGCCTTGGGTTGAGAAGAGAGGGAGAAGCTGTTGCCTTCATCCACTCCCCTTTTTCATCTTGAGCTGTTTTACCAAGAAGGATTTCCTTTACCCAGGACCAGCATTCCAGTGAGCAATCTGCACCAGTTCCAATAAACATCCCAGTTTCTTTTTGACCCTTAAACAAAATGTCCTTTAATCGGTTTTCATTTCCATTTCCTGACATACATTTATGTTAAACCCTTCAACATCAGGAACATTACTAACACTACACAGGAAGACAGTTTACTCCAAGCTCATTCCAATCAAAAGGATATACAGAGAGAAAGGAGTACATTGTATTTTCAGAACAGTAATAACAATGGCCCTAGAAGATAGTTATAGAAATAGCTTAGTTTTAGACCTGGCTGTACCTCTGCCTGCAGATACACCCCTTCCTACTCCTGTCATGCAAATGACACAAAATGAAGGGTTAATATGAAAAGCATCTACGAGTACCTTTTAAACAGCTGACCTGTATTTTTGGGAAAAAACATAGTATTTGAGTGTAGTAGTGTGGGAGGAAAAAAGCTAATTACGTACTGTTGTATAACTGCTCTTTACCCTAAGATTAACATAATGTATAATAGTGAATGAGTCTGGTGGAATCAGTGTAATGAAAGAAGTGGTGTTTTTTTCTGCACTGGTATTCCAAATGTGTAGATTAAAATAAGCAAAAGCTTTGCAAGGTTATTGGTCCCTAATGGTGACTGCCAAGTACTTTTTTCCAGGTAATACTCTTAATTGAAGAAAATGTTTAATTAGGCAGAAATAAGCATCTATAATTTCAAAAGTAAATTGAAGAGGGTATTGCAAGATGTTTCTGTTAAAGGCATAGAAGGAAACTGACATGTTGTGAAAGAAATCTCTCTCCAGAATCTTAACTCTTGATTTCCCTCTCTGAGTTTTCTGTTCTTTCATGTTTAGCTTGTGCAGTTGTTGAACTTCTGTCATTAAGAACCCTTCATACAGAGGGAAGATGACATCTGAAAACTATGGAATGAGCAGTATGTAACAGGATGCTGTTAGAGTTCTTCACAATTTTTGTATTTTTGATATGTTTTAAGATCTATTTTAATAGTTTTTCATATTTTTTCACTAATAGCAGTGCTGTCTTACTCAGGAGGATATATTCCAGCTATCAACTTTCTGCTTGTTGGAAAGAAATCAGAATGCTTTCAGTTCTCAAATTTGACACCATTGTGATACTGTCTAATATTACCGCAGTCTGGAGGTTTCTGTGACCAATTACTTACATGAATGCCATTCTGTACTCCCTTATTTCTTTGGTGTTCCCGATTTATCTCTGAAAGCTGCTATGACTTTACGTTTGGCTTTTATGTAGAAGCAGAGCAGATCATGTGGTTATCCAGAGGCATTAGTATGGTAATTTTCTTCAAGTTGAGTAGGTGGAAATAATTAATGGACTGCTTTATTGATGTACATAGATAGCTGATTCTCTCTGTGGTTTCAATTCCCAGCTTCAATAAAGTAGCTTGAGATTTTATCTGAGGGACCAGTAATTACACAGGGCAAGAATAATTGCTGCACAAATACAATCTGATTGTGTTTTATGCTATTGCCAGGGCTGATGCTAAAGCTTAAATATATAAACAAGGATCTGCTGCATGAACAAGCTTACACGAACTTTAGAGTAACCTGAATTCAGAGAATCTGTGCTCTGGAAAGTTGAGCAAACTTCAAAGTGGAAGTTACAGTCTCAGTGCAGAACAACACAAATAACTTTACTGTCTTGACTAGACTCCATCTGCTATTATTGACAGTGATCATTAGCAGATACCTTGGGAAAAATAAGCACCTATAAAAATAAGCACCATAAAAACTGGATTCCAGCTACAAACTCTTCATGGCTTTGCTAAGACCAAGATGCAGAAACAGAGCATGGGATAGAACTCTGAGAAGCCCTCAACAGCCAGACAAGTTATGAGGAGACACCGCTTAACCATCCACAACCCTTTCATGACCTGGATGTCTTGAGTCTAGCACCATTTTATTTCTTAGATCAAGTCATTAAGATGCACACAGCATGCACCTCTGATCCCATGCTAGGAAAACTACTGCCTTCTTTCCCAGCATGAATGCAGATTTACGTGTCCATCAGCGCACACTACAGACAGTACCATTATGCTTAAGTGCAGGTTTGCTGTACCCACAGGAGGGCATCCTTAAGGGACAGTGTTCACTCATTGCTTTTCTCTGTAGAGGGGAAGCTTGTATTTATTTTGGCAAATCCTTGGTACTCATCACTAGGAGAACAGCATTCAATCTTTGCTTTATCTTCTAGCTGCTATTATTTCACTGTTGTTATGCATAGGTTTGGTAAAAGCCATCAGAATCCCTCATTCTATTGTGTCATGCTGATACTAGAGCATCTTCATACATCTCCATATAAATTGTTTCCAGTAAATTGAAAAAAAGAGCAGCTGCAATAAGATAGAGGCTGCATAAGGACATCAGAGATTTTTGTATAGGTATAAAATATAAGTAGTCCCCCTCATCATATCACACAAAGTCTCTTGTCTGTCATGTGCCAACAAATAGAGGAAATAAAGTTTGGATTTATCCAGTTTTCTTTCTGTTATGAGACGGTGGAAGGCATGGCAGTGATCAGCCAAAAACTTATCACCTTATTTCTATTATCTCCAAGGATAGTCATCCCACTGGGTTAAGTCTACTACAGCCCAGAGGTTCAAACCCAGCCAAAACTCTATGTGGCTCCCACTAGAATAACAAGAACTACAAGAAGAACCCTGCATACAACCAGCTACAGCAACCAAAAACAAATCGGCCCTCAAGGAGTATAAATTTACAGGGATTTATTGATGAAGGCAGAGATGACATGATCAGTATAGAGAAACTTCTGGTAGTATAACCATAGCTAGAGAACCTTGTTAAATGAGGTTGTAAGGTAGTATGTGAGCTGCATGCCAACTAGTTCCTGCACAGCTCAGGAGCAAGGCTTCTGCCTAAAATGCTTCAGAAGTACACACACAAAGATGCAGCATATTGCCATTTATATATAACTAGATTTTAATGGAAACACAACACAATCATGAGCAGTTAGATACTGTTTCATTAATGACTTGATCTTTAGTAGACTCATGTCTGTTACCTAAGCTGGAATCCTATACGTATTTTAACATGTTTTCTCATGTTCAATGCACTAATTTGTTTAGACTGAACAGTTAACTAAGACCATGTTTTTAATTTAAGCCTTGATTTCCTACATGAAGCCTTCTTGGATTTTTCCATTATGGTTCTGAATACTTTTCTATTACTTCAAGCATCTAAGCAGCAGCACTAATTACTTTAATTAAATATAATCAGATATTAATATTGCATAATATCCCCATCCACTGGTTAACTTAGGTGTGCAGTCAGAGGTCAGTCATCCTTAATTAACCTTCAGCTGAAGAAGCATAAGCAAAGTCACTCCAATCACTGGGATAAGTTTTCCATTGCTACACTTCCTCTTTGTCTAGCCAGACATAACAGAGCTAGCAACGAGCACACACTGGAGACATTCTTAGGATGAGCTCCCTAGGCATGTAAGAAATCAAGGATTTCAACACAGACTTACATGGCTGGGCAAGTGTAACCTTTGCAGTGCGGCATCGCAGTACTGGAGCTCCACCTTCTTGACTTCCTGGTTCTCAGCTGGTGTGACAGGCAGTGTACAGAGCGCAGGGGCTCCCTGTCAAAAACAGAAATACCATTGTAAAGGTATTGACAAGAACAGAAAACAGGGCAGGAAGGCCAGGAGGTCTCCATGGATGGATAAGGGACTGCTGAGAAAACTCAGAAGGAAAAAGAAAGCTTATAGAAGGTGGAAGTGAAGACAGATGGCTGGTGAAGAATACAGAGACGTTGTTCATGAAGCTAGTGATCAGGTATAGGAAAGATAAGGCCCAGTTAGAACTGAGTCTGGCCAGGGATGTCAAAGGTTACAGAAAGGGCTTCTATAGCTTTATTTATTGATATTGATTTATTTTTTATTGATATTGATATTAATTTATTGATATTGATATTCTATAGCTTTATTTATTGATAAACTTAAGCAGGCTAGATATAAGGAAGTATTTCTTCACTGTGAAGGGTTGTGAGACACTGGGTGTTCCAAAGAAGTGACAAATGCTCCATCCCTGGCAGTGCTCAAGGCCAGGCTGGATAGGGCTTGGAGCAACCTGGACTACTGTGACATGTCCCTGCTCTTGGCAGGGAGATGGAGCTGGATGATCTTAAGGTCCTTTCCAACCCAAACCAGTCTGGGATGCTATGATTCCCTCACAGCAGCCATTTTCCAGTGCAGCTTTTCCGGGACAATCCAGTTACATCACAAACTCTTTAACTCTTATGAACTTAAACATAAGGGACTGACCTGTTTGACTTGCCATTGTATTGCAGTTACCCGATATAGTTGGTTTATTTATTTTTAAACAGCTTGCTAAGGAATTGTTTTCCCAATATCAAGAGTACTTCTGCCCAGATCTTCTTTAGTAATACTGGAAACCATTCAAGCCACAGATTTTCCTTTTAATGTTTTCCCTCTTACCCACAACTCTACAGTTTCATCATTCATTTATTTTTACCATTAATTTATCTTTTTTTAATAACAACACAGGGGGATTTATCCAGGGAAACCAGGCTGCCTCAATTAACCTCAACTTTTATTTTAGGCTTCTGCATGAACAGGGATTTTCTCTAACAGAAACTGAAGATCCTGTGGTATTTCTCAGAAGAAAAAGCACAAATAATTAAGCATGCTCTGCTTTATTTTTAATTGCACTAACATTTCTTTATTCCCATTTCAAAGCACTATTATTTAGCACACTCTGGGAACTTCTGTAGTCTTGCAAGTCTCCAGTGGAAGTGGGAATTAATTGGGAGGGTAAACAGAAGCCAAATATATTTTTAAAACCATACTGCCTGTTCATTTTCCTTATCACAGAAGGCTTTGCTTAATTTAAAGGCCTCCAATCTGACCTTCTGTGGGGTGGATGCACACGGGTTTATTATTCACATAAAAGATTACTTGGGGTGCAAAGCTGCTCTTTGCTTTCCCAGAGTCACAGAACATAACACTATGATCCTTCCTCACAGATTTCCTGCAGCACATGCAAAGAGTTGTCACCTTTTTGGGGCTTTGCATGTGAGCTGATTTGTTTGTCTGTGTCAGGTGTTAAAACAAGATATTCCACTGCTCAATTCAAGGTATTAATAACACATGTTCGCTTCCAAATTGTATGCAAGGAAACTAAGTTTGCTAGCTATAACATGTCAGTTGTGGCTGTACCACTTGGATCCCTGCAGGGCTGTTTGTGTTCACCTGCACTTGTAGCTCGTGTAGATGCACAGACAAGCCAGCACAGGGAAAGAAGAAGCTTCAGCCAAAAGCTGAGTTTTCAGATACTTAGGAGTAAAAGTAATATCTGTGGACAACAGCTTATGAACTTCTGGTATAGGCAGATACTCAACAGCTACAAAACACTTCACTGCTTCTGTGAGGCACTCATGCTGAAGTTTTGCCATGCAAGCAATAGCCTAAAAATAGCCCTAACATTTATCTGCTTTTGTAGAAATCTTACATGAAGCTATACATTAACCCAACCAGAGTTTTACACCTGACTGCACTCAGACTTTGAGGGCAAAAAACCCTGAATTGTCCTGTAAAACACAATAGGTAAACACTCACCAAGATGAGACACCTCCACCTGTCTCTCCTCCAAGGATAATCTTCCCACTAGGTTAAGTCTACTACAGCCCAGAGATTCATATCCAGCCAAACCTCTATGTGGCTCTCAGTAGAACAGCAAAAACTACAAGGAGAACCCTACACACAACCAGCTGCAGCAACCAAAAAGCTTTTAATGAGCAGCTGATGGGTTGTTTTCAGCTCTGCCCTCTGGGCAAAACACCTGAGCCCCTACTCAGGGCCTCAGGCACAACCCCTTCCTCAGCCTAGATCTATAGGCTTTGTCACATGGTTTGTAAATTAGAAGAATGGTTTGAGGATAAAGATGATGAAAACTTCTAGCAGCATGTAAAAAAAATAAAGCAAACAAAGGCATCAGCATTTGCATCACTGAAATTTCCACCTGCCACATAAAACAGCAGAGAAATTCTGATAAAGTCAAAGTTACCTTACACATTTCAGACAGGGACAGAGTGTGACATGAATATAAATGTGTCCTTTGTGTATCTTGTCAGTTGCTCTTTACTCATTTAGTAAGAAATTTTTTCAGCACCCAAAGTTCAGGTTGTACTTGTCTATAAATTGCAGGTCTGATGCAATGTAATTTTCAGCCTGCAGGTACCTGGTAAGAAGTAGTATAGTGTTGCATCACATTTTTTTTTCCACTTAGGGGTACAGAAAGTAACACACTTCCATGTTCTAAGCGCATGTAGGGAAGGAACAATCCTTTACCACCAGAGCAGGGCTTTTCCAACAACATTTTTTTAGATCAAAACTTAGACTAAAGAAAGTTTTAGGTAAATGGAAGAGAAATCAGTAGAACCTGTCTAGAGAACAGGCCTGTTCTGTGGGAACACGATGTGTGAGTTTCCCTTATAATGATCCTGAGGGTTTTAATGATTTTTTTGTAAATATGAAGACTTTCAAAATGTAGAGTAGAATGGGATGGTTTCAGTCCATGGACACATTGAATGTGTGCAAAATTAGCAAAAGGACTAATGCTATTGCTCAGTAAATATTCTGTAATAGTAACAGGAAAGGAGCGACTTATGATTGAATGTGGGATTACATCTAGATACCTTCAAAAGAGAAAGAGAAAAAACAAAATTAACCTTCTATTTTGATACAAAACCATATGAAACAATATGCTTTGGTCTTTGTGCACGAAGTTTTACATTTCAAGTATTACATGATTTTTGCCTGTTTTCAGTTTCAGTGTTTTGTGAGCAGACAATATGACAAGTTTAATCATCTGGCCATCTGCCCTGCATGTATTTCTCTCATCTTTCCAGACTTTTCTTAAACTTGACTTTATTTGTCTTTTGCAGTTCCCTCCTTTTGGGGTTTGGTGAACTCAGCTTGGAATCTTTGCTCTGTTGGGAAAAGGCAGTCACCTGTCAATATTGAAACCAGCCATATGATTTTTGATCCTTTCCTAACTCCACTTCGCATAAACACAGGGGGAAGAAAGGTACGTGTTCTATCCTGCTCTGGTATAAAAACAAGAAGTTACTAGACTTGCAAACATTTGCTCTATTTTATGTTTCTAAAGCATGTACATTTTTATCTCAGTCAGCTGCAAGGCAGAATAACAGTGTAGTGTTTTACAAATCACATGATTTCATTACTGATGGAGAAACAGCAACTGCACATTTTTTAGTAGTCTTCTAGCATGTATTCATATTTTCATAGAAACCGTTACTTGAAACTCTGCTACCAGAAATAATAGCATCTCACTTAGAAACTCAATGTTTAAAATTAAAATTAATGTTCATCCCAAGTGGCGTTTTAAAGAGGTTAATCTCAAATCAAAAAAATACCAGGTTGGAAGGGACCAAGTTATTTAAAATGGCCAAGACCTTCTTTCAGTCATCTAAATCAGGATCGCGTTGCAGTGCCATAACATTAAGGGGTAGGGAGGCATGAATGAGCTTCTTTATGTTATGAAATACTCATCTAAAATCAGCATGGCAATTTCTTGTTAAAAAGTGGCCACCACTCCTGACTGGTTCAGTAACCACTATTTCTGACGTGATTTTTTAAATCACGTATCTAGAAACCTTGTTACCCAGCTTTGGAAAGTACATCTCAATGAACTGAGGTATGAAAACAAGAGTCGGTTTGGGTTAGGTAATGTGTCTACTTGTGGTTTGGGAACCTCAGCTTCTAGGCTAGGACGGTCCTCAAAAAAAGTAAGTTATCAGTTCTGTTTGTTCAACTGAAGGGTTGATACTTTTCAATTGTAAAGTTATTTTGTAAAATACCCATCTTGAAGCTATTGGCACTCTTGGAAATAGTCCTTGGATCATTGTGGTTTTGTGTTGTTTCCCTTATGTGCGAGTTGCTTAAAAAGGGTTTTTAAATATTTTGTTGCTTATTACATGCAGGCAGTTCTCTTATTAAACCTGTAATACACAACAGTGAGATGAAAAGGCATTGTGGCTTACAGCACTGGAAAAATCAAAAGGCTCTTAAAAAAAAGGTTATTCCAAAATTATTTCTCTTTTCCTGTTGTCCTGACAAATGAGATTGCTGCTGGAAACAGGGTGAGATGT